>JAULLF010195952.1:0-12108 GCA_035668175.1 Sarracenia flava
ATTTTTATTTCCATAATCATAATAAAACTTACAAGTTAATTAAAACGGACACAATAAATTTCTCACATTACAAAAAGAGATCACCTATTCTAATAAGTTTCATACAACATCAAGTACATCAGTCACTTTCATTGAACCTGGTGAGTCCACCCCCAACCAAACATAAAATGTTGCATAAAGGAAGGCAACTCCAATTATAGCCATGCCAACAACAACTAGAGCTGACAAGCCACCAGCACGAACAGCAATTTGCAATGCCTCTCTTGCAGAATGCCTTGCAGCACTTGATACTCAAAAATTCGGACGAACAGACACCCATATTCCAACATAACCAACAATACCTGAACATAGAGCCCCTAAAAGAAAAGCAGCGACATTAATAAATGCAGATGTGGACCTCCCCAGATAAGAAGACTCCTGTTGAGGAGTTGTACTTCGAAACAAATATATGCTAAGGATCACCAGTGCAAGTAGGCCAATCAAAGAGAAGATTGAGGCAATTGGTGTAAGTGGTTAAGATGGCAGGTGGTTTTATTTATCAAAGACAATTTCTGACAATTTACAATAAAAGATAGACCAATCAAAGAGAGGATCCGTGAAGTAGAACTCTGTGGTAACAGATCCTTTCCTACCATTCGTGCTAATAGCTCGGAAAGTTAAGGGTGTGCATAAATTATTGCCTTTTCCTTCTACCACTTCCAGAAGGCATATGAGACCTGCAGCATGTGATTTACTACCTTGAAGAGAAGAAATTGATTAAGGTTTGCATGCATATTGTTTTACTACGTAGGATCTTTGCGCATACACAGCAGGTTTGTGAGCAATAAACAAAATTTTTTAAGGGAGGAAAAGGGTACCTATATAGACACAGACCATATGCAAAAAGCATAAACGAGGATCCCAAATAGTTATTATTAGTTCCATTTGCAAAGAAACAAAATTGTAAGTTTCCAAGAAACTTGAGGTATAGACATAGCGAATTGGCAGGTCCTTAACACCCAAACCCCTATCCCAACCCTTTCACAACTGATCCATTGTCAAAAAATCTGAACATAGCCAAACTTCCATGTCAGTTACATGCATTATTCTTCACAGCTTAGATAGTAGTACAAAAAACATAAGGTACTTGTAAAGAAAAGGGAGCATCTCATGTTCATACCAAGGAAAAAGAATATCCAGTAATTTGATTACCAAATACCTTCACATATTTTGATTACTCATACTTTTGGATGTCATGTGCACTGTACTAACTATAATATGCCAGATGATAAAGTGAAGGCCTTACACTTGAGTAATTTGCTGGCTCTCATGATTTCCTCTAAGGATTGTAACTCTATCTCTATAACGAACTTTCAGAGTCACTAAAATTGTGACGGTGTGACAGTTTCCACTGAATAATATCCGCGATCTGCATCATTATAATAATAATTAAAAAAAGTAGAAGATTCATAAACCACAAAAATCCCAAAGAACTATCTCAAAAGCAGCCACAACAACCTGTTTTCAATATGCATTAAGTGAGCCATATCCCTTACCATGTGTTGTTTCCATAATAATAAAAACGTGTATTTTCACTATGTTACCTTACTGACCGTGAATACAATCCCCATCTTGGTGCATTTATCAACTGTTATGTTGTTAACTTTCCCTGCACATTGTTTAAAAATAAGCTCCTATTGACTTCCTAAACAAGAATCCTACTTGGAGCATTATCTATTGATTGCTAGAAAATGTAATAATAAGAAGAGTAAATACAATCACAGTACATGTAAAATAACAAAAATCACCTTGAATCTGTAAAACAAACTGAAAAGCCCAAGCTACAAAACTCCTTAAAACTCAGGTGTTACGGAAAAAATAAACTGAACTTTATAAACCACACATAAGGGCCTCTCAATGAACGATGTGGGACAATCCAAGAACCAACATTGGTCAGGTAGGAAGGCTAATTTTGGCATGAACCGTAGAGATTGTGTGACTCATTACTTCTCATTATCGCAAGTAAAGAGAGAAACTAAAGTTGAACTTTAAAAAATCCATAGCTTGTCCTGACTCCTTCTAAGTCAACAAAAGAGGAAATCCAAGATCATGAAGTTCCCAGCCATTAATTCTCAGTGACCACAGTTAATATCTTTAAAGCAACCATAATTACGGCAATAAAAGAGAACACTTTTCTCATAGAAAAGAGAACATAGAACTGAAAGGTCAAGTGCAGAGATTGCATGGATATAATAAATTACTTTGCTTCACCTTTCAAATGATCATCTGAACCAAAGGAGGAAAGAGCAACCAGAAGCTGTAGTTTACAATACAAGAGCAAGTGCATAAAGCACAATTTATGTTTGTGGAACTTACAGGCACAAGCTGTTTTGAGGAGCTATAAAGTGTTGTAAAGATTGACTCCTCACTGACTATGGAAGCCTGAGGCATATATGCTTGTCGCCTTTCAGTTTCGCCGCAATTCACAATTCTACCATCCCTAGACCCTGTTTAAAGAAGTAAAACAAGAAAATGTAGTTATTTTTTCCACTCACAAGGGAATGAGTTCAATAAAAGAATCCAAATTCAGTACATTACAATTTACAAGTACTTAGTATCCTGATGAAATGGAGTTCTTATTTTGTAAGTACGGAAGGAGTTGGATTTTATCAAAAAGAGGGGAGCAATTTTCACCATGAATGATGGGTGACTATCACCTGCATTTTTTCATTTTGTCTTCCCTTTTTTTGGTTTATTTGTTTACTTGTTCTAAATGTGTATAATGTGTGGACTTTTCCATATATTCTTGAAAATTCTGCTATCGATTCTGATAGAATGATTTGTGCCTCAAACTGATTAAGGGCTTGGACCTCACTTATCAAAGTTATTGGCCAACAACATTTTTCACTATTTTTAATGATGGGTTTACAGCACTAGCTACTGCTAAAGCAATACACAGTGACCACAGCACCATGTACAAGTTCTTACATCTGTCCTGACTATGGACATAGCTACTATTACTGTATTAGTAAAAATGCACACACTAGTTTGAGAACCGAAAGAGTTTTTTTTTTTTTTTGGAAGTTGAACTTATTTTGTTGCCAATTTAGGAATTGCATCTTCTGCCTTCGTTTGAACTCAGTAGTTTGCACACCTGTATTGAATATTAGATCCAAAAATAATCCAAATCTCCATCACATATAAAAGATATTAAGATAACTGAAAAAGACAATGTTATTTACGCTTTGTCAAATGGAAAATTTCAGTTATGGTAAAATCTCTTATAGTAGGTCCTTTGTTTTCTTGTCTTTTTCTTTTTTCTTTTTAATGTGGGTCTTTCACTAAGCTCTCATTCTTTATGCCCTTCAAGTCTAAACTTAGATGTGGTGAATAAAAGGCATTTAGATTCCTGTCTTAAGGCCCCGTTTGTGCTATTTCAAAAGCTACAAAAAAAACTAGCTTTTAAGCTATACCATATAGGTTCCCTAAAAAACTAACTTTTTCTTCATTTCTTTTTCCAAGACAAAAACTCAATACACATTCCAAACACACTAACTTCTTTGAGTAAAATGACTACAATACTCTCAATTAACAAGTCAACTCTATTATCAAAAAAAAGTGGCTATATTCAAACACTACAACTTACAAGTAAGAGATAAGGACGTATTAGACAATTTAACAAAAAGCAAAAAGAAAAAAGCTACCATAAAAAATTATCGCAAAAACACAATTTCCCCCCTTATCTTTTTCTTAAAAAAAAAAACTAGATCTCTTAAAAACCAAGTGTTTTAGAAATTCCAAAAGGGGGGCTAAGTTTATTTTATGTAATGATATTTCTACTCGTGAGACCATCGATCACACGATTCACACCATTAAAGAAGACAATGGCACAACGCGCCACAACGCTGCACACACATGGCCTGCATGGTAGGAACTAAACACTTGAGAACTAGGAAACTTGTAATTGTGTCTCAGATGCCAAGTTTACATGGTAAGGGGGGACTGCTTAAAGCATAACAAGATCATCCCAGTGCCCAGTCCCCCGCACTTCTAGATCTGAGAAGGGTAGAATGCACTTTATATAAATTTTGAATAGATCTAAATTTAGAAATTTATGATTAAACAAAACATCACAAAACTATCGCCGCTGCTGGTGTCGAACAATAGTGTTGACTGAAGAAGAAAAGGAATTTTATTTAAGTTTGTGCTTGGCCTAACTTTTTTTATAGGCTTTTTGGCTTCTTCACTTTTTTGTAAAAAAGTAAATGTGAAGCCAATTGGTTACGGTGGGAGGCCAAACATAGGCTAAGTGCTTTGATTCTTACCAGGAAGAATTTCATTGTTGTAAGGATTTGCTTCAGATGACCCCTGATATGCTAGGCTATTTCTTCTAAGCTTTGCACCAAGCTTAAAGCACAAACCTCCAGTTTCACCTCGGCGTTTCCTCCCAGGTCGTTTTTTTGTCTGTGAGAACTCCAGTTCAATTTTTCTTGGATCTGTTTTTAAAGTATGAAAAACCCTTTTTGCCAGCTCATGTATAGCACGGGCCTGGGAATCACAAGATTTTCATTCAACTAGCATAGGGAACCCAAAAATATTTAGTACATACACAAATGCTTTGTTTTCATTCATTCCCTTGAAGTCAGAAGAACTTGCCTGTCTGAAATAGATGGTGGCAGATGAATTGAAATGCATTGCATTGTTTGTTATCAGAAATACATCATTCTGTACAATAATTCCAAGGTTAATGAATTAGTCAACAGTTTATATATCTTATGGAACTGACAAGTGTTCGTTTGGCAAACCAGCTTTAAGCCAGCTTATTGGGCTTTTTGGCTTTAAGCCAAAAAGCCAAAAAGTTTGTTTGGTTGAACGGTGTCTGGCTTATAAGCCAAAAAAGCTATGATGTAAAAAGACAAAAATGTCCATCACAAAAAAGCCAAAAAGCCAATAAAACCAAAATTGAAAATTGTAGTAGAAAGCCAAAATACCAAAAAAAAACCAAAAAGGCACTTTAGGACAAAATTGAAAATTGTTAAGAGAAAAAAAAAAGACAAAAAAGCCAAAAAGTAAAGAGCCAAAAAGAAGAGAGTTGAAAAACGAGACTTTTTAGCATTTTCGACTTTAAGCCAAAAGCCAAAAAAGCCAACTTTAAGCTGACTTTAAGCTGTTGCCAAACAAAAGCTTGAAGTTGAAACTTTCATCTTTGTGATCTCTCTCTCTCTCTCCCCGGGCAAACACACATTCTCAACAATAGCCATTTATACAACCAAGCGAACGATGTATTGAGAACAAAATTCATGAAAGCACTAAGCATCTCACTCACTCTACATAATACTACTACTACCTCCATAGTGAAAAAAAAAAAAGGAACTTGAAAAAGTCAAGGTAAACAAAAAACAAAAAAAACAGAAAAATAGAGAACAGTAGTTGTTTATAAAAGAGCAAACCTCAAATTGATCCAAAGTGGTGTATATTCCCTCTTGAAGTTTTGCCCTCATGGTGCCAAAGTCCATTGGCTTTTCAATAATACTGTAATAACCCTCCACCTTGCAAACCAAGAGACGGATCATCATTTTAGATTACACACAAATTTTGGAGTTTGATTATGTAAGAACCAAATAACATCTACCAACCTCATTCGAGTCAACTGGCTGAGCAAATATTTCATGTGTATCTCTCCTAAATAGAAAAATAAATAAGATGATAAATAAGATGAGAAGATCAACTATCTGCAAAAAAATCAACTAATTGGAAACTGTTTTTTCCAGTAGAAGTCTTCAATTTTCAATAATTGGAATCAACTGTCCTGATACGTAGACCAAATTGTATCTATATTGCATCGATACTCCATATAAGTATGTGGGACATCATTGAAACATAAGGAAAGATTGGATTAGCTCAGCCAGCAGAATCCTGCACATTAGTTTATACAACAAGAAAAAAAGCCTGTCAAATGTGAGACCACTAGAGTAACCTTGGAAGCTGAATTTAGGATCCCATTATAAAAGGCAGACCTAGTTTTACCTAAGGAAAATGCAAAGTTAGTTTCCACGAGGTGGACAAAAAAAATATGTAAGTTGTATTTCTCTTGGAACAATAAACTTTGACCACAAATTCATGGGATAACTGTATCATGGTCTTATCAATGTACCATGGCATAAAGTTTGCATCTTCCACCTGTAGCCTTAGCATTGATCGAGAAACAAACACATAGAAGCATAGGAATGTAAGGGAATCAAGCAAATCTCACCTTGCAAGACCTTGAAGAACTTCAGGAAACATCTTATACTTTTCTACCGAGGGAGCCTGTAAGAAAAGATCCACAAGAACAGGAACGAGCTTCTCAGCAAGCAGATAACTTGAGACGCCTGTCGTTGTAGAGGTGTTTAATCCAGATGTAAGAGATGGACCATCATTTTTCGGCAATATGAGACCAGTCACCTTGGGCGTCTCATGCTTTATAATCTTACTACTGGCTGTGGAAATGAAATTTGATTTCATGCTTCTGCTTGTTTCGAACAGAATACAAATGTAAGCCAAGTGTCAATTCTATACCATGAATATTGTGCACAGTGCTGGTTTGCTCTGGGTTGTCCTCTGCACTCTGGTGAGTAGAATCAGACGGAAGATATTGCAAGAATTCGCCTAGAAAGGTGGACCACATTGAAGAAAGATGCTCTACTGGATGCAACAGTGGTAGGATCTCCAGCACAGAACGCTGGACAGGTGGAACATGTCCCTGTAGAGGAGCAGCTGGAATCTAATTAGCAGGAATTTCACCCGCATTGGAAACTCAAAACAAACTTTTCATTTCAAAAATAAAAAAGAAACACAAATACCACAAAACCCAACAATTTCTTCATAACTGAGAAGCAGACACTGAAACTGGACACATATGACATGGGACTCAACAAATTTTGAAAAGTAGGATACAAACACATCAGGGATATGACCATTATTTATTTATTTTTTAAATTTCTGTTTTGTCTGTAACTAAAAAACATAAAGAACAACATTTTCACTATCAAATACTTTTTGATGCATAAATTATTAAATAATTAAACACATACAAAAGCAATTCGCTAATTTAGTAATGCAACTCAGAAACCCATTGCATTATCAACAACTAAATACAACTTTTTAGAACTCAACCATGAACATGCAAATATACAAGTACTGGCCCTAACGTGTCCCAAGATATTGTTTCACCGATTGCACTAAAAAATAATGAGTTGGGTACTGAAAAATATATTAAGTCCCTAAAACATAGAATAACAACTAAAAATAAGAGGGGCCAGTACTGAATTAATCTTCGTACTGAAAGTTCATGACTAATTTGCACATAAAATGCCAGCAAATCTAATCCCAAGAACACAAAAGAATGCACAATCCTTCTCCCATTCTCCACCAGAATAAATTTGAGCCCACGATCAGACTGAATCATTTCCATCATTGCTATATGATTTTCCAATAGACATAACTTGGATCACAATAGCTCAAAAAAATATAAATAAAATAGCAAACGGTATTTACCAAGTTATCTGTACACCACAATAAAAGCTATAAATAAAGGTTTTCAAATTTGTGCATGACTGTCTCAACATCATAACGTAAAGATATTAATAGTTATTAAGGAGCACAACCAAGAAATACCTGAGCAGAATTCTCATATCATTACATTTATGAGAGATTGGCTTAGTTATTTAAAATCCCATAAATATTGAGAATGCCATAAGTTGTATGTTTCCAAGTGGACGTAAAACATCCGATGGAAGAACAGGTTCTATGTGGGCTATACGTTTGCTTTGACAAAAACGTTGGAAATGTTGAATTTTGATACAAAAAATAAAGAAATCCACGCAACATCGTACACCTAATGAGACAGTGAAATTAATGTTGCATTTAAGCAGTTCCGCACCCCCAAAAGAGAATTATTTATGCCTTGTCTCTCTTTACTATTCATGTTGCAGCACACATTCCAGGAATCTTTTATTTTTTTTAATAACAAAAATATAGACCCATCAAACAGATGACTAATGGAAATTGCAAATGGTATAGCAAGCACTGTATTGGGAAGTGGCAACATTTATTAATTCCACGTGGTTTTATAAAAACAAAGCATTGGGAATTTGTAATATCAGAAAGGATATACCAATGAGTATACTTAATCCCCTGCATATTGTAATTTAAATATATACTGACAAAGAGTAGCCACATTTTGCATAACCATAACAGTATTATTGGCTTTGTGTAGAAATTAAGCAATAGCCTTCAACCGCTTACCAATCGAATTTTATAAAAGAAAATGGTCATGCCATAAATTCCCCAAAAGATAGTTGAGCGTGGATTCAACATCAATGAGCCGGTCAGTGTGTGAAAATGCATGGGCGAAGGATTTCTTAGAGGAATAACATCTAGGGCAATGGATCAATATGAGGATATTGTAGGAGTGTTTTATCTTTACTTCGCATTGACCAGAGTAGTTTTGTAATCGATTTCGAATATGGTAATAATATAAGCACGTATGGCTGAAGTTACGACTGGCCTTGTTTTAGATTGATTTGGCATTGGACTGGCATGTTTTTTGATTGGATCTTGGATTATGGCTTGGTATTGTCTGGATTTGGTTAATAACTGGTCCACTATTTATCTTTGCTTTATTTCTTGTTGGATTAATTTGATATGGCTGAAGAAAAAACTCGATATATCATGAAATATGACTCAGATAGATGTGCCACCTCTAAGTACCTGAATGGTCTCAATTATCTAGCCTGAGCACATGCTTTTGAAAGATTTTCTCAAGGATTAGTAGAGATTGAAATACAAAAGAGATCCTCCTCTACCCAAATGGGATCCATTTATCTAATTGAGAGCCTGCAAATATAACACCTATTACATTTAATGCATATTCTTGATTGTTGAATTCAGTCTTGGGTCAATGATCTGGTATTCCCACTTTGTCTTCTGTCATAGAGTTTTTGTCTTAATTTATAGGAGTGATTGTCATAATAATTAATATAGTAATGGATGTGGCGGTGGAGGCTATAGTTTTTGTGGTGGTTTCAGAGGTGGTATTCATATAAATGTAAGCGAAGATACAAAATGTGATCATTGTGGTGTTATTAATCATTTTGAACCTTCTTGTTGGACAAAATAAGGTAAACCAGATTATGATTATTAGGTCATTAATAGAACCTCAGAGCCCTCGCCTTAGATATCTTTTGCTTCTCAAGTGCCTCTTTGTCCTAATCCTCTTGTGTTTAATTTAGAATGTGTAAGGTTTTCAATTAGGAAATCATCACCAAATCCTCTTTGTCCTAATCCAAATTCTGTAAGGGGTTTGTACTGTAAAATATTGAACATAAAGTATTTATCCATAGTTATCTTAAATAATATTAAGCTAAAAAAAATAAACAGGTAAGTTGTCTTCAACATACAAGAAGATAAGTTGTATTCAAGTACTCCACATATACTGAATCTTGTCATTTCTAATATTATGTATTTAAAGGGTGCTGGGAGCATTTCATTGGGCACGGGTATTATACCAAAGATAACCAAACCCAAACCAAAGCCATATCTTCTTGCGGGTCAGTTCCAAAGGGGTTTTGGTCTATAACAGAAAAACAAAAGAAAAAAATCACCAAATACCATCTTATACCCAATGAAACAACCCCAGACACCATGAATATGGAAGTGAGTACCTGTTTTCACATCTTAAGAACCATAAATTCTGCTATTCCTCTTCATGCCTCTAATTACAAAGGTCAAAAGTAAGACATAAACATTTGTAAGTTATTCTTGATGCTTGATAACATATGGAATCAGAGAAAAACTCACCCCCATAAGGGAAAAGGCAGAAATAATTTAAAAATAAAATTGAAAAAAAAAGTTAAAAAATAGTTTTTCGCTAAAATTTCACTAAAGAGAGATGAGCTAAGGTTTGCAATTGCACATTTAAAATTTCACATATGCCTATGTACAACATTTATAGCACTATTTTATTTTAGTTTTTCGCTAAAATTCATGCATTTTGCTCATTCCATGTTCAATTTTGCTAAAAATATTCTTAGGCTTAACATCGACTACCTGGTCGACACCACTGTTACCAGAAGCAGATGCTATGCCTTCCACACTTCCTCTGCCTTCGGGTTGAGAATGAAATTCCACACCTCCATCAGCTTTGGACAAGCTTAGATTAGTCTTAGGCCTAACATCGACTACCTGGTGGGCATTGTGAATGCCCCTTACCTTGTCTCCTGTTAGTTTTTCACTGCTCTCCAAATTACTCACCGTCTTCAACGAATCAGACCCACTAGACTCAACAGAGGGCGAAGTCTCTGTTAGTGGGCTGATTTTTGTCTGAGGCATAACCTCAAACACCTTGTGTTCATAACACAAGTCACTTTCATTTCCCCCTGGTTGTTTTGCCGTGCTCGCCCTAACATCCACATTCTCGGCAATACATTCACCAAGGCTGGACACAATCTGACCCATAACAGATTTAGCATAAACATTTACCTCTGGTTCATCACATGCTTCATCCTCGCAGGATTCATCCTCTGATTCTTTTGATTCGTCATACTTCGAGTCAGTTTCAGTTTCTCCTTCCCCTGCTTCGGCCTCTACAGCGACAACCTTAATTTCACTCCGTTTTTCATTTCCTTCCAACATACCCACAGCTTCAGACAATTTCTTCTCCGAAGCAACCTCTTTAGTTGAATAGGGCACCGCCGAATCTGGACTGTGCCCTCTCAACCGTTGAATTCGTCTTTCTAGGGCTTCCAGTTTAGCCGAATCAAAAGGTTTTCGACGACCTCGAACACCTGCTACCTCTTCTTCGAGACTACTCTTCGTAGCTAGGAGGACACATGAACACTTTTAGCATCTAGAGAGGGGTCTTGACTCAAAGCCCCCAGATCGGCAATAACGCCTTCAGCTTCGTGAAAAACCCTCTCAGGGGTTCTTCCATTTGGGGTACACAGGTCGCTTCGCTTGCTTGAGCTCCAACATCTCTCATCAGTGGTGTTCTCAAAATCCCCTGAGAAATTCGAATCCAAGGAAGCTAAAACACTAAACTGATTTGAAAACATTATAAGTCACCAAAAGCCAAAAGGCGTTCCCCGTAGGACCTCCAGTCAACCCCTCTCTATCAAACCAAAAATCCGTCGAGGGTTTTTAGATCGCATGTAATGTATAATCGAGAGAGGCCATTTAAGGAGGGCGAGGGTGACCGGGTCTTCGCGGGTCGAGAAGGGACGAGTCGGGTTAAATCGCATAAAGATCACGGATTTCCTATATAGTAATCTCGGTTAATAGATTAAACCGAGATAAATAAAATTTTCTTATTCTTCAATGACGGTTTTAGAAAAACCGTGATCTTTTTATTTTTTATAGTGTGATCTTTGTATATTATTGTAGTAGTGATCCAAGCAAAGAGATCAGGGAGCATCTATATGAATATCCTTGGAACCCTTTCTCTTTCTTTCGAAGGTCTGAGAGACAGTAGAGATTTGTCTTCTCTCAGAGGAAGAACCTTCAGCAGCAGCAATAGCATCATCTCTGTCCAATGGAGGATCTTTTTCTGGTTCATCATGAGAAGCATCTTCTTGAACTAGAGGTTGAGAAGAATTGGCAGCAACTGGTTCATGAGATTGTGTAGGTAAAGGAGCAAGGGGATCATTTGCAGCAACTACAAAGAGGTTTTGTCCAGGCATAACAGGAGCTCCACTTTCCAAGGGATCTGGATTTTGAGTACTAGGAGCAGGCACAACTAAGGACTCATTCCTAACCAAAGATAGGTCTGCTAAGGAAGAGGGAGCCAGAGAGATCTTTGCAGAACTTCCATAGTGAGCTTTAATCCAATTGAAAATGGAATTGGTTCTGGCATTATTGAGATCAATGGCTTTTTGATAATCTGGGTCTGTTTTGACATGAATGAATTGTGGGGTTTCTTTGAGGTATTTCACATCAGAACAGAGAGGAGAGACTTTGTTTTCCAAAGAATCAAGCCTTTGATTGGTTTTGTCTAGAGAAGCTTGAAGGTCAGATAGAGAGGCTTGCAAGGACTTAACAGATGAAAGAATTTCAAGGAGAATGGCAGTTTGATTTTCAGAAGCATGAGTTTGA
>JAULLF010197048.1:0-12102 GCA_035668175.1 Sarracenia flava
CTCACTGTTCAATACCCCAGCGGCCGGGCTAACACCCATCTTGCCGTCATCGTGTATTCTTTGCACCAAACGGATTTTAACTAAATACGGTTTCAAAACTTAGATATATCCATGACTTAATTAAATACAGAAAATATTGCCCAACATAAAAAAAAAAAGATACTATTTTGTATTTAAATAAAAGCAGTACAAAATTCAAGTAACCAAAATATATGAAACTCACCGTTAACGACCTTTGATAATGTCAATCCCGATATGAAGATTAATCCGAACCTACCATATTACAAACAATTGTACCAATTATTATTTATATACAATTACTAAAATTATTATTTTGGTTATTTAATCATTTTAATATTCTTACCTTATTACCATTTCCTATTATCTATCATTTTATTATTTTTATTACCTTTATTTCTTTTACTAATTTTGCTATATATTTATTATTATATTTTTAATCTCTTTATTCTATATACAATATTTATTCAAATACACCTCATATTATTTAAAAATCACTTACCATTTATTTTACCTTTTCTCTCTTTTCTTATAAAGTACAGAAAGAGAAAACAGGGAAATAAGAACCCCTTTTTTTTAAATCCAGAAACAGAAATAAAAACTCATTTTCTTTTCTTTTTCTTATATTTCCTCTTTTCCTTTTCTTTTTTATAATATTATCAGTAACCTTATAACCCCAAAATCAGAAACAGCCCAAACTGGAGAAGAAAAGGAAATGTCGGGGGAAGAGAAACCAGATACCGTAGAGAAGAGGAAGGCTGAAACAGGGAGAAGACAGGAGCAGAGCAGTCGGTGGTGGCTGTTGGTGGTGTTGCCGGTGGTGGTCAGCGCCGTCGGTGGTGTCGTCGGTGGTGGTCGGCACCGTCGGTAGTCTCCGCCGTGAACAGCGAAGTAGAGAATGGCTCCACAGAGCACCGGTACAGATTTCTCTCTCTCTCTCTCTCTTCCTTCTTTCTCTCTTCGTTCTCTCTTTCTCTTCGTCGTTGTTCTCTCTTCTTTCTCTTCTCACTGTGCTGAAACCATCCAAAACCCTCCCAATTTATACACGTTCCCAGCCCTCAATGAAACTGACCAAGAAATTGAGGCGTCGGTCGTTGATTAAATTCCCAGCCTTAACCCACATTCGTTTCTGGGTCGATTCAGCTACCTTGCAGTTTCAGTTGATTTTTCATCTCCCGCTATCTCCCAATCCATTCTAGAGTATTCCATATTAATTAAATTTTAATTTTATTTTATTATTATTATTATGATTATTATTATTATTATTATTTTATTTTTTTATTTTTTTTTTGGGTCGCTAGAGTAAATGAAGCTCGTGTTACAACTTTCCTCTAGTCTTCATCCACACAGTTTATATGGGGGAAAAGGAGCACTTTTTATGAGGAAATTATATATTTAGTAATAAAACACCAGTAGAGAGATGTGTTTTTGTCATTAAAAAAAGTACCTTTCTTCCTTTAAAAAAATATTAACATGACCAAAAAATCTCAATATTGTCCATAATCAACTCAATTGAACTCAAATGAATTCCGTAAAAGGCGACTCCTATATAACTAGGTTAAAGAAGGTTATTCATTCTTTTGCAGCAAAGTAATCAAATCAATGTGCTATAGCTCCAAAACTAAGTTAAGAGTACAAATTGAGTATTCTTAAACAATGTTAATGACACTTGAATCAATTATTCTTCAGAACTCAAATGACCATGTGAAACTCTCTCAAGGTGTACATTATCACAAAATGTCTTTAAGAAAACCAACTGAGTCCAAAAAAAAAAAACTTCGACTCAGGATAATACATAGAATATCCTTCACACTATTCCCACATACAAATAGGGTTTAGAATGTATTTTTTGGCAGATTGAATCCAAAATTTCTGTGAAAGGTAATATTCCAAGCACCACCAAGGGTCAAAGGCCAGTGGTGACACATACAAACAGGCATTGATACCTCCTTAATACACTAGGAGTTCTTTAAGGGAGTCTTAACTTATCGTACGTGCGGAACTCTTTAACTTATCTATTCTAGTGGGAGTGAGGAACATCAAGCGTTAGTGTACCAAAGAAATTTCTTGTAAAGTTTTCATTCTTGCTTGTAAGCTCTACAGTTATCTCCTCCCCTAACTTGCTTTGACAAGGCTCAAAAGTGACAAAGGCTGCCCGTGAACCCTTGAGATTCAAAGAATCTCCATCAAGCAAGATTAGTCGTATATTTTCTCTCACGTGCACTTATTGTCCTAACATTTATTTAGAACTGGATAGAACAGAATGAGTTTAAAACTAAAGATTGATTTTCTACTTGCATTGGAAATAAGGTGGGCTCCCTCCATTAAATTCTATGCAAAAAACTGGCCAAGACAAACCAATTAACCCATCCTTTCTACAGAACTGAAACACAAAAACAGAGCATTGTGATGCGCATTAGGAGAAGTGTTGTGGTTGTGGGTGGCAATACTTTGAGCACAACTTATAATTACATATATAGTCATCGAAAATCTATATATAGGATGTCCCCGGATGTGCATCTAAGTAGGGATGCAAGCAGTTCAATTTGGTCAGTTTTGATGTGGTTTTTTGCACCAAACCGAAGCAGTCGGTTTGTTCTTTGCAAAACCAATTCCGACTCGTCTTCTTAATGAACATGGGGTGTTTTTCAGTCAGTTCAGTCGGTCTAGACCAATTTTACTAATTATTCACTTCTTTCCTATTTGGTAGAGTATGTGGATGAAGGTGGAGCGACAGGTGCGATTCCAACAAAGAGATTAGGTAAGGAGCCAATAGACGCCGGACCAAAGGTCAATTCCAAATATGGCAATTGTAACGACCCAAGGAAACCACCGACCTAATGATTTGAATAGAACCTAACAACACGGCCCAAAATACTTAATCCCAAGTTACCAGTAGTAGCCCACAAGTTTCATTATTATTAGACTTAGTTTTCATCTCCCACCGATGTGGGATAAAGTATCACAATATCCTTCACCCAAACATGCAACGTCCTTATTGCATTATCCAAGTTCTAATTCTTCCCCTGATTAGAATGTGGATAGCAATCCATAAGCCCACAAGTTTCATTATTATTAGATTTAATTTTTATCTCCCACCGATGTGGGATAAAGTATCACAATATCCTTCACCCAAACATGCAACGTCCTTATTGCATGATCCAAGTTCTTCCCATGATTAGAATGTGGATAGCAATCCATAAGCGGACACAGAGCAGCTCATTAGCGTGCACAAAATATACAACCTCGGGGCCTCTACCCCTCTCTAGAACCTCTACTCCATCCACACAGCCACAGAACCCGCTACGGGAACCAGGGTTGGCTCTGATACCATTTGTAACAACTCAAGTAAATCACTGACCCAATAACTTGAATAGAGCCTAATAACGCGATCAAAAATGCTTAAGCTTAAATTATTAGTAATATTCCAGAAGTTTCATTATATAGCAAACTTTATTTCTATCTCCCACCGACGTGGGGTATCACATCAATCCACCCTAATCTGTCATATGGCTCATACTGATTTCCTACGCTGTTGAGATGAGAGTTGCTCTATAAACCCAAATCAGAACTATGCCCACAAACACTCGGATTGCAAACACCCTGTATATGATCCTCAGTGTTACAAATTTGAAAATAAAATTTCAAAAGTTCAAACACCCTATATATGATCCAAAGTATTTACAGGGTTGACAATAAAAATAAGTTGAAAATTTTGGTTGACAATAAAAGTCGTCTACTCAATCTCGATCTCAAACTTTGGTTGACACTATCAACTTTATAGTAAAATTCATCTACTCTACTCAGTACCCAAAAAAATAAAATAAAAAATCGTCTACTCAATCTCGATCTTTTTGGTTGACTGTAAAAAATAAATAAGCTTAGAACTTTTCCCTACCAGTCTAGCAAGAGCAAGAGTGAAGAAAACACATGAAAATGAAAAACTGAGAAATAATCTAAAACTCATCATGTTATTGACCAAGACGACGAGTCGACGGCGACGATCGTCAAATCTAAACAAAGGAGGCAACATCGGACGTCAATGGTGATTCGTTAGAAGAATCGTCTACTCGTCGATGGTTTTGCATCGGCTCGGGGGTGATCAGATGAGAGCTCTGGCGGTATTCAGATGGCGGCTCCAATGGTGCTCAGATTAGGGCTCCGACAGTCGTCAAATGAGGGAGGAAGATAAGAAAACTAAAAGAAATGCCACTCAAGTTAAATCTTACTCCGTTTGGGTTAATTTGTTTTTTTTTTCTTTTTTAAGATTTTTTTATTTTTTGATTAAATTACACTGATCTCCCATGAGGTTTAGGTCAAATACAGTCAATCCACTTGTTTAGACAAATTACATTATCCTGCTTTAACATTTAAAATTTTATTACAATCTCACTCACACTGTTAGGGTTCCATCTATAAAAAGATGATGTCATCAATCATATAAAATTTAATTCTTAAATTTCCGCTATAACTGCATCCAAGCCTGTTTTGGGTCATATCTTCTTGACTTCTTCCTTGATTCCCAAATCAGAAAGCCCTAGTACTATTCTAATCAATCCAATTTCTTGATCGGAGTGTTTCTTTCTCCAACATCATAATGGTTTTGATTACAAGAAGAAAACATCAATTGCAATTAGGCAATAAATAATAAACCAAGGCAAAGACGAGGGCCAAGGAAAAGACAAGGGACAACATGAAAGTCTTTGCTTCTTTTCCCAAGGAAATTCCTAATTTCTTTCACAAATACTCCCTATGTTCCTTCTCTTAAAACCACGATTCTTTTGCGGATTTACAAGTTTTGTTGATCGTTTTTTTCTTGTCACTCAATTGAGTTCTTTATTTTTAAGGTCTCTTATATCCCTCAATTTCATGAACACACACACATATCCTTTCTCGAATCTTCAATCTATTCGCCGCCTCTGGTATTACGATGTTATCCAAAAACTATATTTCTGTAATCATATTGGGGGAATCAGCTTGCTCTTTGTTTCTTTGTTGTCTTTGATCTCTTTCTCGATAACGCTTCATGGACTTCCACTAATTGATTTAATTTTTTTTTTTACCCTTTAGGACTTCATATAATAGGGGTGAGATTTATTTGGGATTTTTCCATCCCATGTGCATTACAAACTTCCTCTCCAATCGTTGGGTTTGTGCTCATCCCCTTAGCCACTTACCAAAAGTCGTTGCCTTTTTGCCGATAAAAAAAAATGGACCCGAAATCAAAACTCCGGGGTGAGTCCAAGAAATTCAAGATGAAGTTGGCGGACACCGCCAAAAACCAAAGCACCACCACCTCCGTCAACCAAACACAGCTGCCTAATTCTAGTGGGCTAACCTTGGAGATTGGAGTTAAAATTGTGGGTCTGAACGTCGTTCAATCGGAGAACGTTAATTACCCAGCGACGAGGCTAATGGACACACTTTGTGATCTGGAGTTGCCGGTCCATCATACGAGAATGTCTAGCGTAAACGATCTAATGCTTCAACACGTCGTCGTTAGGGCTATTCCGGGTAGATTCACGAGTGAGGGTGGATTAAAAGTTGCTCTGAACACGTTAAGGTAGTAATAATAGGACTAATGAACTCTATTTTTTGTATATATACTAGGAAATGACCCGTGCCTAAAGATACTTTCAATAATGTTTTGAGCATAATACGCATATGCCCCAAAATTTTAGAAAATATTTTAAGTACTAAATTTTTAAAAAAATGACAAAATTCTCCCTATTTTTTGGATAATCCAACGGTTTAACCATTTACAAAATAACCTGTAATAAAAGTAAAAAAACATAGTTTACAACAAAATATACACAGCCTGTCTGGATCCCAACAAAAAAAACCACGGCTCACTAACAAAACCATCCTAACTTCTCGTGCATATATTTAAACCTCCCGTTTCAAATCAATAACGTAAACCAACGTACATATATACCAAAATAAAATACTCAAATATGTTGATCTAAACTATCGCTACGAACTAATAAAAAAAGTTAAGTCCCGCGATCTACATTAAAACAAATATAACAAAAACTCACAAAGCCACCACTAAAAGTACACAATTAATATCCACCAAACCACTGCATGAACTTCTTGGACTTGACATGAACAAATGCATCTATCAATTGCTGCTGCTGAATTTGGTAAGCCTCAATCATAAATTCTTGCCCAAAAGAAAAGTCTCAGTCAATGCTTCTTAAATAATTTATTATTTTCTTAAGCAAGATGCCATATAATAATTTATTATATAATATTTTTTTTTAATAAATCTGTCTTTCAAATGCTAAACCATTGGCGCAAATCTTGAAATAAAGAAATGAACTGAAACAAACCGATAAACGGATAAAGTAATAATCTTCAACCCCAGTGTTTATATTTAGATTAAACCAAGAACATAAATATGCACATCTGCTAACATGAATGATTGTGAATTGACAATTAAATCTTTCCCTCAACTTGGAGTGAATTTTCACCATGTATGTAGTCACCATTGGATTGAGATAGAACAAGTCTTATTATCTTGGCTATAGTAAAAAGTGTAACGCCCCGAATCCGTAACAATAAAAGATACGTGAGAATAAACCCAACAAACCGACAAAGTAAGCCAACAACCTTGAAAAGCTTAACTTTCGGGAAAAAAAATTGTTTAGAAAACCAAAATTTAACCCGCTTCAAGTTAACTAAAATAAAATCTTTTTGTACTCGAAAGTACCTTTAAATGTGATAAAATAAGCTTAAAATGATAACCAAATAAACCCCTAAGACTTTGGTTAGAACATGAAAAAAAAAAGTTAAAAAACTCAAAACAAAGTGACCGAGCGGTCTTGAGTCCGCTCAAGCGGTGGAGTGCCAGCAGCTTTTGTTTGTAAAACCTGAAATTTTGACCAAGTGTTGGAAACTTGTATTTTTTTCACCATTTTTGAAAACCAAAACTAATCTTTAACAAAAATCGTTCCAAAACCCACTATAGGATAGAAAATCTTCTCAAACCACAAAATCCGAGATTTTCAACATTTCAATATAAAAAGAAATACATGAAATAAATTTAAAACGGCTCTCCAAACATAAATACGGGCCTCACATGCATGCACAAATGTACTAACCTTAGGACTTTACTACAAAGTACAATATTCCATAAACAAGTATATCAAAAGAATAGGATTTACATGCCAAGTTCCCATATGTTTACATCCAACAAATCCCATCAAAATGTACAAAATAAACTTGATCACCAAGCCCAAAGTGCTACTCCACTACTTTCTTCCCGTTATCACCTAAAATGTTGTTAGGACAACGTGAACTAAAACTCGTAGGATAAAAGACTAAACATGAACAAAAATATGAAATGCGATAATGGTTACGCGAATGCACGTATATTATATAAGAAAACCTCTCCTTTTTACTTTTTTAAGAAAACCAAGACGCATAACCGATTTTCATTCAAACCATTTCCCATTTGATTAAAACCATTGCTTTAATCCTTATTCCTTACACACACATCCATAAGAATACCCACGCACAACAACTCACCCTCACATGCACCCTTTCCGGACTTTCACTATCGGACACCGAGTGCCCTAACTGGAGTCATATACGTTTTCCGAACTTTCACCGTCGAACGCCACATGCCCTAACCAGAATGATGGAAGTTTTCTGGACTTTCACTGTCGGACACCATATGCCCTAATTAGAATTATGGAAGTTTTCCGAACTTTTACCGTCGGACACCAAGTGCCATAACTAGAATCAAGAAAAATTTTCAACTTTCACCGTCGGACCCCAAGTGTACTAGAATCAAGTAAGTTTTCCAGACTTTCACCGTCGGACACTACGTGCCCTAACTAGAATGTTACCGAGTCCAACCCAATCATGATTCCTCTCGTTAATACACACCCACCCACCCACCCACCCACACACACACACACAGTTCAACTACATAAATTCCCACTTTCATCATTAGGGCTAAGTTTTCAACCAATACATCCTCAAATTTCCAATTCACATGATTTTATCAAAACACCAAAATTACAACGTTTACATAAATAGGTTTCCTCAAGTCCTAATTTCATATAAATAAAGTCAATTTAATGGATTTAGTTTCTCACACCCAAAATCCCCAATTTCATGAATTTCAATCGAACCCAAACCCTAGTTTTTCACATTTCAAACTAACATGATATCCTCTGTAATCACAAGATATGAATCTCATATATATCATCAATTTCATGAATCATAACTCAAAGATCAAACCTAAGGTTCCATGGATTCAATCCTTTCATATTCAAAGTGTGATATAAACTAGATATACAAAATATACAACTCGTATCATTATCATGATCAAGAATAGTGTAGGATCCTACCTCTTATAGCTCAAAGGAGAGAAAAGAAGCTAGGCTCCAAGTCAAGCAACCTCAAGACGCAAGATCCACCGGTGAAAAGCTTCAAGATCCAACAATGGAGCTCCAAGACCTCCAATGGTTGCAAGGATCAAGCCTCAAAACTTTGAATCACCCCAAGCAAGCTCCTCAAGCCTCAAGGAACCATACCCTAGGAGTTCTCCGCGTTCTAGAGAGAAGGACGAAGAAAATGAAATAAGGAAAAAATCCTAAACCCCAAACTTAAAATGTCTTAACTGCTCGACCGCTCGAGCGGTCTCCCTACTGGGACATTCCCGAGAAAGAAAATCAAATAAGGCCCAAGTCTTGGTCCAAACAACTCAAAATTCGCCACAACGACCCGCAATAATAGTACCCATGTATCTACCAACATACTTATACCATTATACGACAACAAGCCCAAATTAAAATATTCCTCGAAAATTAAGTACTTTAATTCAAAATAAATTAATCCTTAAATCAAGAATTAATATAAACGGAAATAAAATGAAACAAATCGGGTCCCTACAAAATGTCAAAGTAATATAGAATAGGGTCCGAGATATAGTTTTGCAGTAAAAAATAGACTGTTTATATTTCATGCTTGGTGGTCACATTCCAGCTAGAAATCTTGGGTACGTACCTTAAGGATTTTTGTGTTTCTTCAATGTTATATGGTCAAATGTAATCTCAAAGAAATCTTGAAACTTCAAACCCAAAAACACAAATCAAAGAATTAAAGACAAACTCAATCTCATCCATTCAAAATCAAAATCACCGGAAAAACACATGAATAGCTATCAAAATCAATAGAATTCTATGCACAAATAACCCTAACCTATTCTGCATATAACTTCCAAGACTATTGGTTTCTTCTAAGCAAATGCGATTGTGATGATAATTTTGTTCTCTACATTACAATAAGTAAGTTAAACAATTCTCAATTTCGATTAAGCAAGCATATAAAAATGCTTAAGATGTGCTACTTTATTTACCAGAGCAATTATAAAATATAGTTTAAACATAAAGTTACGCCATAGTTTTGGTTGACATGATTAGGTATCCAAGGTTGTTTTAGTAGAGAGCAACTTAACATAGGTTGGCTAGCAATAAAGACTGGAAAAATAACATGGCTTCAGCTCATGGTACTCAAAAGGAAAATGGATGGGGAAAAAATAAATAAATAAACTATGGGTCTTAAGGAAATAAATTTTTTTTCAAAAAATACTATGTTGAAGCCATAGTTCTTTTCTTTCTTTTTCTTTTTCTTCTTGGGAATTCATTCCAATTTGTTAGGAATCCGAATCAAAGGGGGTTGACCAAAAAAAATACATAGAAACAAAATTAACCAAAGAAGAAATGTCGTTTTTAAGCTTTTTGTTTTCTAGGAACCAAAGGTAATATTTGAGCAAGACACGCACACACATCCTCAAACTAAATCATTACTTTTTGTGACATTTAAACTTATAGCATTACTTAAACGTAATGGGGCTATGAATTTGAACCTGCTAAGTGGCTGCTACAATCATAACTCTCCTTTGTGCTATTCTGTAAAAGTTCAAACAGAATATCTTTTAAAGCACTAATTTACGCAACTCATATGAACTGGTGGATGGACATAAAGGATACCCCAAGTTCATTCTATATATTCTTAAGACAAAGTACTTAAATAAATTTTTTATTTGACAAACACGGAATCCGAACTCAAACTAAAATATTTCCATGTATGGGTCCTCAAACAAACAATTTTTCTCTCTAGCCCAAAATGAATACAGAATCTGCAGACGTTACTGGGTGGTAGCTAAGGTTTCAAAGGTATCCTAGAAGCCCAAATAGAAAATGATTCAAAAAATAAGCACAATTTGTATGTTCATTGACATTAGTTGCAGGGGAGAGGAAGATAATCATGATAAATTTGTTCCTTGATTTTCAAAACTAAACAAAAAACAGAGAAATAAAAGAAAAGTTAACATAACCATGAAAATTATCATAATTTATATGTTCATTGCCATTAGTTGCAGGGGAGAGGAAGATAATTCTGATATATCAGTTCCGTAATTTTCAAAACTAAACAAATAAACAGAGAAATAAAGGAAAAGGTAGCATTCCCATGGATTTATGTCAACAAAAGCATAGTTAATTTGTTGATAGCCAATCAAAAGCATAATTCATTTGTTGACAGCAGAGTTACTGGAATTTGGAAATGGTTTAGAACATAACTAAATAAATTTTTCATAAAAATCAAACTTGATTAAAAGCTAGATAGTACTTCCAACTCAATTAAGTATATACTTAATTCTAAGGATTCCTATTTTACAATCTGAACAATCAAATAAAGAAAAATTACCACAAAAAAAATTGCCAACTCATTGAACATAGTGGGACTAAAGTTTCATGAGTTTGAATTGCCTCATAAAAGAACTCAAACCTATGATACATATCACATTGCATATTACATCAAGCATTTTTCCGTAGGATTTCTATGCCAATCTGTAGATGAGAGAGAATTTATAATTTACACGGATCACAAATGAGAGAGAATTTGTAGTTTATGTAGGATTTCTATACCAATCTGGATGAATGTGCAGTGCAAGCATGACAGCAAGTACGTAACAGTGGAACCTAGTTGTAAGCAGGAAAACTGATTATGTAAAAAATTTACAGTTAGCAATAAAGAAATACCCATTTTTAATCAAGTAAAATCACTTGCTAAGCTTTCATAAAATGTTCAATCCAAAAAAAAAAAACTTTCATAAAATGAAATACATCAAACCTCACTGTATGAATCACAATCCATGCTCTAATCCAATCTAGGACTCGATACATGCCCTTACAATTTTGCAATGTTAAAAAAAAAAAAGGAACACTTGATCATTGTCAACTTTATTAGTGATTCAGAAAGGTCATCAATTCTCAAATCCAAGGTTAAAGTTACACAGAAAATAGTATCAGAAACTTGCAGAAAATATAAAATAGGAGTATATAAGTAATTCCTGTTTCATTGGAATGGAGTGTAACCTTCGGAGCTTTACACGTTTAAACCAGAACTGGAAGCTTTGAGTGATTATATTCTTTTATGTTGTTTGAATACTAACTTCCAAAAAGTTATTACTCAAGGGCAATCTACACCCTCCTCTTCTTTTCGATTCCGATTTCTACTTATCGATTTCTTCTTCTCTTCGATTCCGATATCTACTTATCTTCAGAATCGATTTCTTCTTCTCTTCGGAATCGATTTCTTCTTCTTCTCGAAATCGTTTTATTCTTCTTCAGACTTCTTATTCAGTAGATTTTGGACTTCTTATTCAGCCGATTTCTCCTCAAATTTTAGTCGATTTCTTCTTCGTCTTCAATCGATTTGTTATTCAGTCGATCGAAAACGCCCTCCACAATTTATTTTTTTTTCCAAAACAATAGTGAAAAAGCGATTGAAGGTTTCTAGTTTGGCGATTGAAGGCTTCTGTTCCAATTTAAGGATTAGGGTTCCGATTGAAGGCTTTGGGGTATCGAATCGGAAACAGAGGAGTAGACCAGATCTTTTGTACGCTGCATGCCGCCTCCACTCCATCACCACTTCTGCATCATGCCTCAAGGTAGATAATTTCATTATCTCTCTCCCCCCTCTCCCTCTCTCTCGCTCTCTCTCTTTCTCTTTCTTGCATTCTCGCACAATCGGCCAGTCGTGTGTTCGGTATTTGCAGTTATAGGT
>JAULLF010198140.1:0-12102 GCA_035668175.1 Sarracenia flava
AATCTGGACAGAATGTGTAAAAGCTTCAACCGAGCTGTTGCCCTTCTCTCTCTCTCTCTCTCTCTCTCTCTCTCTCTCTCTCTCTCTGTGTGTGCCGATCCTGGAACTAGTGAGATTGTGGATATTTAATTTCACAATAAACCATCAATGCTCCAGTGGGTTGGCTATGGGAGGCCAAGAGAATTGGAAGCAAAACCAAAAATAGATAGCAGGCGGCTGAAGGCAAAAAAAAAAACGTCGCTACGGCTGCTTTTGATAACGTAGCTTTAAGCTGCTGGGAACCCTAGCGCCAGTTTGGGCATGCGATTTTTATTTATTTATTGTTTTGTTTTATTATTATTTTTTTCGCCACATGAGATAGAACATATATATATATATATAGATATACATGTATGAATATGTATCTTAATACATATATACACATATCAAACACCCACCTTCTATTTTATTAGTTCATTATTATTATTATTATTTTTTCACCAGGTTTAAATAATAAAAAAATTATTTAAAACGGTTCACGATATTACAATCTCCCTCCTAAGATTGGTAGGATGCCTATAATGCATGATAGGAAACAAACCAACATTGGGCAATCCAATTGGAGAGCCAATTACAAACCTCCCGTTAGGAGATACCATGTTTTTTACATGCATAGATTTAATGCATCTTATATGTATAATGTTTATGGTGATAACTCTCAAGGACCTTATAAGCAATGGATACCAAAAAGATATGCAAACGATTTCTATGTAGGTGCTAGCCAATAAGAGCAATGGCTAAGAGATAGAAAGGGGAAAGCCAAGATGTACCCCTATAGAAGGGCTCAAAATGAACTAAACAAGTCACCTTGTTGGTGACAACAAGCCTAATGCAAAAGTTGAGGCAAAATGATCAAGTTTTGGCAATGCAAATGGGTAACATTTAATCATTTTTGCTTACCCATAACTTGCTGTTTTTATGCCTTTTTAGTTATAAAATCTTTATGGTTTTCATTGCCTATGTGAGTTCTTTTGCTTTTATGCTTCATGTGCATTGTTGCCTAAAACTTTTCAAATCAAGTTGATTGCATCCCTTATGAATGAGAAATTTTGATTATTTACATTTGGATCATGCTCTTTTTCAAAATCAAACTATAGTGTATGACGTTCGATAATAGTGCTATTTCACCCTCGAATCTTATTTCAAATAAAACATTTTTTTGGGGTGAAATTCTCATAGTTCCGCTCTACTATAGCTTTTCAATGAAAATTGATTCAAATTCTCCCAAATTTTTAACCGATTTAATGAAAAATTGTGTTAGAGTTTAAGAACCGGTTTAGTTAAAATTCGAAATTGAAACGATTCATGATATTACAACCTCTTCCACTTATGAGATTTTGTCCCTAAAATCAACATACCTTAGGAAGGAAACAACTCCAGGTATCTTTCTCGCACAAAGGACTCTCGTTTCCACGTCGCCTCATCCTCGCCATGGTGCTGCCATAACACCTTGACATAAGCTAAAATTTTGCCTCGCAAAACTTTCTCCCTCGAGTCCAAAATTCGTATAGATCGCTCCTCATACATAAAATCATCCTCCACTTTAAGATAAGCCCAATCCAGAACATGTGAAGGATTCGGCTCCTACTTCCGTAGCATGGAGACATGAAAAATGTCATGTACAGAAGACAACTACAGAGGTAATGCCAGGCGATACGCAACTACCCTAAATCTCTCCTCAATCATAAAGGGTCCGTTAAAATGTGGAGATAACTTCCCACTCTTACCAAACCTCATCACCCCCTTCCACGGTGACACCCGCAAGAAGTCATGATCTCACTGATGTATAAACGACCCAGTCATCCATTGAGTTGGTCAAGCGGATCGGTAGAAAATGAGCAGATTTGGTTAACCTGTCCACCACCACCCACGTCGTGTCATTCCATTTCGGCGATCTCGGTAACCCGTTCACAAAATCCATGGTCACATGCTCCCACTTCCACTCAAATATAGGTAAGGGCTAGAGCAAACCGACTGGTTTCTGGTGTTCTATCTTCACTTGCTGGTAAGTGAGGTACCGTAACACAAATAAAACAATGTCCCTCTTCATCCCTCTCCACCAGAACTGTCTACGGAAATCATGGTACATCTTGGTGCTTCCCGGATGCACTACTAAGCATGAATAGTGAAACTACCACATCACCTCTTCGCGACAAGTCTCAAGCATGAAAATCCTTCCTGCAAACCTCAAACTACCATTCTCAAGTATGGTCCATTCTGTGGCACCCTTACCACTAGCCATCTGCTCTCGATACATGACACACTCGGCATCCTCCAATTAGGACTCCCTCACCTGAGCTACAAGAGAGGTTACGACAATGGTGAATAGCATTGCATGGTCTCAGGACTCAAGTATGCGCAGATCGAACTCACCGATCTCTCACATCATGTTCCATTCCTGTATGGCAATATGCACAAAGGAACTCAACGATTTCCAACTAAGCATGTCAGCCACCACGTTGGTCTTGCCTGGACGGTACTGCAGTTTAAAATCATAGTCACCCAAGAATTCCATCTATCTCCTCTACTTCATATTTAGATCTTGTTGTGAGAAGAGGTACTTCAAACTCTTGTGATCGGAGAATACCTCAAAACGTTCCCTGTAGAGGTAGTGTCTCCATGTCTTTAGCGCAAACACAACCGTTATCAACTCCAGATCGTGAGTATGATAGTTCTTCTCATGGATCTTCAACTGTCGAGATCTGTAAGCAACTATGTTGCCTAGTTACATCAGCACGCAACCCAGGCTCTCGTATGACCCATCATAATAAACAGTTTACCCCAATCCTCGTTCAGGTATGATCAATACTGAAGCACTAGTCAGCCTCGTCTTTAACTCTTGGAAGGCTGACTCACAATTATCACTCCAAACAAACTCAACATCCTTACGAGTAAGGCGTGTCATCGGCGCTACAAGCCGGGAAAAATCGCTTACGAACCAACGGCAGTAGCCTGCAAAACCTAAGAAACTCTGAATCTCAAATACAGTTCTTGGCTATTCCCAAGTCATTACTGCATCAACCTTAGAGGTATCCACAGATCTCGCCAGTTGCTTACAGATCCGGTGGTCCCTCAACAATCCTTAGAAATTTGATGTAACTATGTTGCCTAGTTATGTCGGGTGAATGACTTGGCTATTCCCAAGTCATTACTGCATCAACCTTAGAAATTTGACTTCAGAAATCCAAAACTCATACTTCTCGTACTTGGCGTACATCCGGTGGTCCCTCAACAATTGCAAAGAAATGCACAAATGCTCCTCGTGCTCCTCCCGTGTCGAGGAATAAATAAGAATACTGTCCATGAACACCGCTACAAACTGATCCAGGTATTACCAAAAAAAATGCGATTCATGAAATCCATGAACGTAGCAGGTGCCTTAGTTAAGTCGAATGACGTGACCAAGAACTTGTAGTGCCCATAATGCGTGCGAAAAGCCATCTTCGCAGTATCTTCCTCTTTTACCCTCATCTGGTGATACCCTGATCTCAAGTCAATCTTTGAGAAACACGTTGAACCCTTCAGTTGGTCAAATAGGTCATCCATGCGAGGCATCGGGTACTTGTTCTCCATCGTGACTTGGTTAAGCTTGCGATAGTCAATGCGCAAGCGTAGCGATCCATCCTTTTTCTTGGTAAACAAAGTCGATGTGCCCCACAGTAATGCACTCGGTCGAATGAAACCTTTATCCACCAACTCCTGTATCTGGACTTTCAACTCGACAAGCTCTACGGGTGCAAAGTGATAGGAGGGCATAGAATTAGGGGAAGTTCCCGGAACCAAATCAATGCTAAACTCGACTTCCCGTTGAGAAGGAAGCTCAAATAGATCTTGCAGAAAAACGTCGGAAAACTCAGACGACTAACGAAAAGTCAACAATAGAGAACTCGTCTCCCTCAATCATTAGAGCTGAGAATAGAGAACTAAGTCATCCATCACAAGGTGGATGATATGATGGTACTAAACCATCTTCTATATCGCCCACGAAGAAGAAGAAATCGCTCTCAAGAATACAGATAGTTACTCAGTGACGATCGCAATCAATATGATCATGGAACATGATCAACCAATCCATCCTGAAGATGGTATCAAAGAAGCACATGTCAAGAACAACAAGATCAAAAGATAGTTGATGATGAGCTATCTCTATCTCACATGATCTACACACCCAACTCGACATGGTGGTCACTCCTGTCAGCGTATCTACATATAACGTACAACCTAACATCTGGATGTCTAACCCCAAAGATAATGCAAATGCTGACAAGATGAATGAGTGCGATGCTCCCGTGTCAACAAGTGCTCATGCACATGATCTGTACACTAGAAATGTACATCGGATCACAGAAGGTCCTACGGTAGAATCTGGTAAGGCAGGTGCTGCTACTGTTGATCTCGACTCCACAAGGGAAAAGGCTCTCCCCTGATTCCCCTGTACCGGAGGCCTAACTGACTGAGCCAAAGCGGCTCCTCCGCCAATCCTTTATGACTAAACTCCTGACTATTGCTGAGGTAGGGCATATCCCTACCGACCCTAAGGTGGCTTCCCTCGTGATGCACCCTGGGTACCCTGTACAATCTGACCCTGTCGGTAGTCTCGTCGTATATGCCCTTGCTACCCGCATTAGTAGTAGACAAGTGGAGGACTAGCTGCCTGTTTTTTAGGGCAACTCCTCGCCTTATGCCCCAGCTAGCCACAAATATAACAGAACTCATTTCTCATATCTATCTGTCTGTCCTGATGAAATAGTGGATGGTCTTCCTTCTCCCCATTTCCTAATGAAATAGTGGATGGTTTTTAAGGGAAACTCCTCGCCCTATGCCCCGGCTGACCACAAATATAACAGAACTCATTGCCCAGACGACTGAGTAAGACCACTAGCAACAAGTGGTCTTCCTTCTCCCCCTTTCTGTGCCTTTAATAAGCCATTCTCTACTGTAATGATTGTCTCCACTAACTCCGTGAATACCCACAATATCAAGGCCATCACCATGTTCCTGATGCCTATACGCAAACATCTCTCAAAGTGTCGCATCCTCAGTTCCTTTGTCGATACAATCTCAGGTGCAAACCTGGATAAACTAGTGAACCTGGCCTCGTTTTGGACCATAGATTGGGATCCCTAAGTGAGGGCCAAGAACTCCAGATGGTATACATCTTTCAACGATTCCGGGAAATACTTTTATAAGAAGATTCTAAAAAAGGCTATCCACGTACCGTCCACCGTGGCTTTGGTGAACTCCCACCAATCATCTGCCTCACCACGTAGCTGAAAAGTGGCCAAACTCAGTCTAACATCATCCTCCATGATCTTTAGTGTATCTAAGATCTAGGTGGTCATCCTCAACCAGGCAATAATGGCCTTTGGGTTAGGCTCACCATTGAAGATAAGAGGGTCAAGTCTTTGAAAATCCCTCATCGCTGAAAACACTCTTGGCTCGGGGGCTTGCACACCTCTCCTCGTCGTCTCGGCCAATACCATCATAGTGTTGAGCATCTCCTTAAAGAAGCCCACTCCATCAAATAGTACATGTGGGTTATTCACATCCCCCACCTCAGGTATACCATTACCACCGCGGCCTCATCCGCGTCCTCTCCCTCTTCCTCGATACATCGGGAAGCTATAAGAAGGAAAGATGAAAACAAAATGGTTAGGCACAATCCATGATCACAACCTTATCCCACGGATAAGCCAACTCACATCCAAAGAATCAACGTATCAAGGGAACACATGCTATCACCGAATCACATAAATCTGTTACCACAGAGTCACAGAAGCATGTCATCATCTCACTACATACCGAGGAGACTAATTGGAGTGATACCTCAATGCGAACAACTCGTTTGAATTTCCAAGTAGAATGGGCGTTAGCTATGTGTCTTTATAATTAGACTCCTAAAGTATTCAATTGGATGCTAAAACAAGAAATATCATCATCAAAGTCTTACCTCCATAGCTATATAATCACATAGCATGCACATGTCGGTTCTCATGAATGCAACATGCAAGTCAACCATCTCGGTGTAACACCACCCTCCCCATGGTTCTAAGGTATTCGAACCTAGTACTCTGATACAAATTGTAACATCCTACCCTGGGACATTAATATAATTATAAAAGAACCCGCTAAAATCAGCAATGTTAACCACAAGTTTGATTAGAGAGAAAATATTTAATTTTTACAAGATACAAATATCATACTTTGAGGACTTTGTACCAAGATTATATGTGTAAAAGATCCTTCTTCTAGTGCAAGGGCTAAGCCCCAAACCAATCCCCAAAGCCCAATTTTTAACATAAACTTCATCACTTTTAAACCCAGGGACCGCTCGAGCCAACCCCACCATTGCTTGAGCGGTGGTTGATGAAACAGCTTTTTTTGCCCAAATACTGCAACATGAGTTTTACTCTAAACTTGATTTAATGCTTCCAAAGACAAGATACAATGTACATAAGGTAGGTGACAAGATACAATGTACATAAGGTAGGTAAGGTACTTTAAAAAGTTTGCAAATTGGAATCATTATGTTTTAAAGTTTGAAGAGAAACGAAAACCGGTGAAAAACGTTAAGTTTATAAAAACCTTTAAAATAATTTATTTTGAATCTTCAACACAAGCTTCTTCTAAGTGATCCATACCCAACCAAACTATACCCAAAAGTAATCTTAAAACATTAGAGAAATGAAACTAAGAGCCTTGAAACAATGAGCGGGAAATATAGATGTTTTGGTATACAAAGTTAATCTAAACTAAACCAAAACCCCTCTAACATGCAATCACCAAATACCAATCTTTACATACACCCAAATCTTTACTTACAACAGTTTAAACTGAAATGAAAACTGTATAAGATACAATCATCCGACGTAGCAAAAGAAATAGTAGATGCATCTTCAAAAGGTCCCAAAGCTCAAGTGTTTGGGAAGACACCAAGCTATCATCAACTAATCCGTTACCTCCTTGCCGCTATAAACTGAAATGTTGTTATAAAACAACATAAGCCCGAGACTTGTAGGATATATGATAAACAACGAATTGATGAACAATATGTGAGGATGGTTATGCAACAATTATAAATGTAACACATTTGAAAGAAAAACTATCACTTTTGTAACAACTCGACCCTTCACATGGTAACGATATTGTCCAAGGGTTTTGTTCTTCCCTGGGGAGTCACCCATCCTTACATTGCTTCCGCTCAAGCACGCTTAACTGCGGAGTTCTTCTAGGGTTTCTCCCACTTGAGAAAATGCCTCGTTTAATGTAAGAGTTCATGGTTTTTCCTTTATATCCCATGAACTCCCTGTCCCTTTCCGATGTGGGATACTAAGATATCACAATCCACCCCCCTTAGGGCTGCACATCCCCGTGGAGTAGCCCGCCAGCTCCGGTAACCTGCCAATCCAATTTTTGAACCCGCCCACATGTCACGCGAGACGCTAAGGGCCCACACTCGGAGGTGAGGAGAGTCAGCTCTGATACCATTTGTAACAACTCGACCCTTCACATGGCAACGATATTGTCCGCTTTAGGTATGGGCCCTCACGGTTTTATATTTCCCAGGGGGATCACCCATCCCAATAATTTTCTCAATCAAGCACGCTTAACCGCAGAGTTCTTATAAGATTTGGACCACCAGGAAAAAGGCCTCGTTATGTGAGGGTGCAGGTTTTCTCTTATATAACCCAGAACTCCCTCTCCCTTTCCGATGTGGGAAACCAGGATGTCACAGTATCGCTGGAGGATACCTGATTTCTGCACATAAAGAGAACACTGTTAGTGCTTTCTGGCCAGGTGTGACTTGGAAGCACTCCAACACTCAAGTTAGACTTTGCAGAGAAAAGTCTAAGAACTTCAGCAGAAAAGGAATGGTGTACCTGTTATGAGAGTAAGTGCTTCTTTTATATAGTAGTCACACCCCCTAGGATTGTGCCTCTAATGAGTCATAAGATTTGGCCTGATCCTCTAGATTCTGACAAATCTTGGGGGATTCACCCATATTATTTCCTTATCTGTAGATCCTAGGCAGTTCCAAGCACTACCCCGAGAACGGAGGGGGGCGCAACCAAACACGGCCTTTCACTCTAATTGTCGATCCGTGGTTCAGGTTCTCGACCCGACGACGGGGTGCAATACCGAACATGGGGTGTGATCCCAAACACAGGGTGTGCAATCCCGAATACAAGGAGCGTGATTCCGAACACACATCTTGGGCTTAAGCCCAACTGATGGGCTTGTATCCGCGCTTTGGGGTATACCCACATTGTAGGCCCGAGCATGTATCCTTGGGTCAAGGCCGGATGTCGAGCCCGGGCTTGCGTCCCGATCTGGGTACTGCTCCTAGGTCCAATCACATTTATTGGCCTCGAACATGGTCATTGGGTCTAGTATTATATCCCCATCCAATTGCTCCTCAGCACCAACCTCCACCGAAGGTGATTGTCTTCGAAGAGAGTTGGTGCTTCATGTACGTTGACGGTTCATGTTTGGTCGATGATTAGTCCTGCTTTTGCCGACCATAAAATGTTTGGCAACGGTTGGAATGATACGCTCGTTAATGGCGGCGTTCTGATTTTCAAGAATTGTCCTTTTTCTGCGCACGGTTGGTTCGTGCAGGCTAGCATGCGCCATTTCTGGAGGAGTGATGCCATAATGACAACACAACGTCATTACGGCGCCATTCCTGTCTCCCCAAATTGAGCCCAATAACCATGTTCATACCAAATTATGCATCCATCCTACACTTAATGCACCATTAAGTATAAATATAAAGATAGTGGTTAGATCTACTTTTTTGAAAAGTCTCATTAGTGATGACTAATGAGACCTTTATGAGCCAAGGTCTGCGTAAATTACGAAAGTCTCTTACAAAATGCTTAAACAATCCTAATAAACTCAATGGCCACGTTATCCCAAAACTTATGAAACGATCCCTCCCAAATATATCTCCTCTCCAATTCCACATTTAGTGCAGAATTTTTTACCAAAACATTTAATAAATAACATCTATAAAAAGGACATTAAGGGAATGTCATACGAATAAAAAAGTACCCGTTCAAAAAGTAAGAAGGAAAGCTCCCACAAAAAGAGAAAAGCAACAAACCCTCTATCAAAAGGACAAACACAAAGATAAATACCCTAAAATTTCAACTGAATCATCCACAGATGGTGCCCCTCGTACGCTACATATTAGTGTCTAGGACAAGGTTCTAAATCGAAGTATCGATAACGGTATCGGTATCGGTATCGGTGATATAACTATGTATCGGTCGATATCAAACAGTATCGACTAATACAATGGCAAATATCGGTATCGGATGTCCAAAATCGATGGATACGACATACTTCCAATACGCATCGACCGATACAATACGTAACAACCGATATTTAAAACCCTGAATAGAAGGTAATGAACTAGAGATCAAAGCACAACTCAACAAGTTAATATTCATACTAATCAGACTAACCAGTTACCTTACATGTAGTTTATGTAAAAATGTACATGGTAGGAGTATGTGACTAACTCAACTGGCATGAGCTATCTTGAGTCACTCATCACCCAGGGACTGGGTTCAAACTCTAGGGCCCCCCAAATCCCTCCTTCACTTGGCAAAAAAAAAAAAAAAAAAGAAAGTACATGGTAGAGTGTTAACTATTCCTTTCCAACTGTCCACACCCTTCTCTTTCTCACTTACCAGAAGAATAACATTCTAGATTTTGGATGGTAGATAATTATTTGCTCAAAAGGAAAAATAGAATGTATAATGTAATAAACAAGGGAAACATAATCTATATATTAGCAGTAATAATTAAATGGTTAAGCTGCCTACATTGTTTTTTTTTTCTTTGCATTCTCTTTTTCTCTTTCCTCTTTTTTTTCCCCCTACATAGCTCACACTGTATTGGAACAAAAGTGACTTTCAATTATTTATTTTTGTTAATTTGGTTAGTACTAGGACACTAGCATTCTGAAACATGTTTTCACTGAATGCTGGTTATTTTCTCTCTTGTGAATTGTAGTTCCCTTTTCTTTATTTATTTTACCTAAAACATGAATTAATCTTTAGAGAAGTTGTCAGGAGTGACAATCACTTGGATCTCCAAAGATCTTTATGTCATAAAAAATGCATTAAATCATTGGACAAATCTACCTATAAGGATGTCTATGCAAAATAGTTCTTTTTGCAAACAACCGTGTTTTTTAATGAGAAAACAAGTGCATTGATGTGGATTTCATTTTAGTGGTAAATGTGATTGTGGAAGTGGACTGCTATTGCTTAAGTTTGGATTTAAGGTAAGCGAGTGATGTGCTGAAGGTTTTAGCTAATAGATGATTTTTTCACAGATTATACTGCTCCCGCTTATACAGAAAGAGGCACACACGTGAGGTATATTGGGGTGTAGGACATTTAAGAATAAAATGTAACGAGTTATTGTCAGAATGAATAGGCATTGCAGTGGTGAGATGAACCCCAAGATTGGATAGAAATAACAAGTTAAAATTTGTTCTTCTCTTTCTCCACTTCAATACCTGACTCATTTTTCATTATTGGTGGAGTATTGTTGGATTTTTATACCTTAAAAGCTTTTCTCATCATATACAGTTTTATAGTAAAACACTCTACCATTTGAAAGGGATACTTTCTGTGTGATGTGTGCTGAAATGATTTACTTGTTTTTATGTGGTTAGTAATTTTAGTCTGCTAATTTGAAGTTAACACAATAATTTTCACTGTATTTAGGTATTTTCACCTCTGCAATTTATTCAGAAGATTGTCTATTTGAAGATCCAACCATTAAATTTCGCGGTAAGGGATAATTTGCTTTTCACGCGTCATGGTAAACTATGTTAGTTAATGTATTTGATTGTATGTAGTTTTGCTCTTCTCATGTGAATGTGCTACATTTATAGTTAGTCTTAAGGGTTTTATTTTATTGAGAAGCAAGTTTCTCATAAGCACAGTACAATAAATTTTCAATTTTGGAGTACCGATTTGAGGGTGCGACACGAATGAAGATTGGTTTAGATATGCCACTTGCCCTGATGGGATCTGATTGTGGGAGAAATTTATTGCTCAAGATGTGTTTTTTTTTTTTGATGGGAAGCTCAAGATGTGTTATAAGGTTGCATACTGCATATTGCTCTTATCGTATTTGTGCAATTAGATATTGTGGATATCTATTTTTATCCAATAACTAAAAGCTATTTAATTAACCAATCTTTTTATTATTATGCTTTAACAAGTGTTCTATGGTAAAGAAATTGGCAGGAAGTGATTATTTATTGACCAATCAACTTCACTAGCGTTAAAAGAAAACATTAGCTGTGAGGTTGTCAATTTGTTAATTAGCCATCATCAGAGGGCTGATGTAACTGTATGAATGAGTGAGTTTGAATGAAAGTCAAAGACAATTTTAGGACATTCCACCTTGCCTTTATTGTAGCTTGTAGTTTTTGACATAGGTTGTAGGTTGATATAAATGTAGTCATTGACATAGGTGGTAGGTTGATATAAATGAAGAACGCATTGCTAACGAGTTAATTCATTTTAGTACCGTGAACGATCCTCTAGCTGGATGATTTTTCACATCCATTGAGATGTGTGATTTTTTGGGTCAGTATTATCAAAGTGCAATGACGTAAGGGTAGTTTTTCTTTTTTGGATAGGAGGCGTAACGGTAGTTTTTTTTTTTTAAAATATATATATATTTTTGGGGATAGGAAGCGCAAGGTAGTTTGAGTAGCATAGTTCTTGAATGCCTAATTTTAATATGGATATATGTAATATTTCAAGTATTCATGTCTACCTCTTTAATCGAGATAATTAAATAATAATTTTTTTGTAAGTAATTCTGTCAATGAAGGCATAAAGGGAGTGCCATTAGATCAAGCAAAAGGCCGTATACACTTCCATGTATATAAAAAAGCTCTACAAAATCTAAAGATTGGTCAAGAGAGGGATTACGCTACCTTGACTCCGAACTGTATAAATACTTTATACAAACTCGTGGAACTTTTAAGTCTATGCAAAATTCTTTCTATACAATCAAAATGTTGAT
>JAULLF010201428.1:0-12087 GCA_035668175.1 Sarracenia flava
GCGAATTTCTCCCGAAGCTTGTCATGGAGTTTGAATCATCGATCCTTGATGTAACCGACTTTGCCATAGTAGGAGCAAAGAGTCCAGTGAGAATGCAAACTAGAATCATGAGAAGCAGTGAAGGCCATCTGATCGAGTATCAGCTGATCCTCGGATGAAGCAGAGGTGACTTGTGATTGAGTCCATGGCAGAATCATACTGCGGCGTCGCTCATCCCCATCCACGGTCACAAAAGCCTCCTAGAGAGAAGTCATAGGAGATGTGTTTAAAATATGAGTCCGAAGAGATTTGAACTCAACCCATCAAAAACTAGTAAGTATGTTGACGATCAAGACATTTGGTAAGGATATGTGCTTCAGTGGGGAAATCATTCAAGGGCTCGTATTTAGCCAACTCCTCCCAACGAGCTAGAGGTAGCCAAAAAATTCTGCAACCTAAAGCCCCAATAACTGCTATGTAGCCTGATGGATCTTCTGATAGAGCTCAAAGATCCGAACGTTATTATGTCGATGAGGATACATTTGTGTTAGGGAAGACCACAAGCTATAGACAATCTCGTGGAACATGAACATATGATAGAACCGATCTTCCATAGACTTAAACAGCCAGCCCAAAATGGTACAGTTATCAACATGCCATTGTACATAGGTAGTGTTAGTGGTTTCTTATTATTATTATTATTGTTGTTGTTGTTGTTGTTGTTATTGTTATTGTTGTTGTTGTGTGTGATTATATGGTTATAATGATCTTTCCTCTCTTTTTAATATAAATAAACATACTCGCTTATCCAGTGGGATAAGGCTCCCTATTATTTTATTTTTTCCAACATGGTATCAGAGCATCCATGAAATCCTAGCCTCTTTCAGCCTCCAAACCCTAGCCTCCTCCATTGCTGACAGCTTCTACTATGCTGAAACCCTAGCCACCATGCCGAAACTCTAGCCACACCCCCGAATCCCTTGCCGACCACCAAACCAACACCGAAATCCACCATTGCCCCTCGTCGACCATCTTCAACCCTTCCATAGTCCTCGTCCACCACCAAACCAGCGCTGACGACCAACATCACCCATCGTCGAACGCCAACGACCCTTCCCCAGCCACCGACGACCAACAAAACACCACTACTGACCACATTCGCCCTTCACTGACCACCAACAACCCTTTCATAGCCCTCGACAACCTCCCTCCAGCGCCGACGATCCTTGCTCTCCCTCTTTCCAGCGCTGGCGACTTCTGCTCTCTCTCTTTCCAGCACCGACGACCCCTGTTCTCCCTATTTCCAGCGTTGGTGACCTCTGTTCTCCCTTTCCAGCGCCGCCAGCCCCTCTCCTCTCTTCCAGTCCAACCGCCTGCACCCCTGGAAACCCTAGTTTCTCTCGGTTCCTTCCTCTGTGCTAGCCGACTGGTGTAAGGGCTATCTAGGTCTTTGTTTCTTCCTCTCCTTGTTCTGACAGTCCAAAGGTAACCCTAACTGTTGGTTTGAGGGTCTAAGGGCTACCACAATGTTTTTATTTTTCGAAGATAAGTTGAAGATGTGATTCGCGGTCCATCTATCACTGGTTGAAGATGTGGGTGCGTTCTATTGATTATTGGTGTGCTTTCTCGTGACTACTTGCGTTTTGCCATTGAGATATTGTGACGTTGATTGAAAGTTCCACAAGAGTTGAGGATTCTCCAGTGAGAACTGATCGACAAGGAGGAATCACAGATGTGTTTTCGTCATCCACACGATTGGTAGATTCGAAGTTGACTGGACCGCAAACATATGTATTATGGAAAAAGAAGGTTTTACTTAAATTAAAGGTATGGAAAAGGAAAACCATTTGTTTGAAGATCCTCCGAAGAAGGGGACTGATGAGTATAAGCGATGGAAGCGAGATGACGCACGATTGCTGAATAAGATTTTGAATTCCATGGAGTTATCGGTTGAGATTCTAGTAGCTAATGTAACGACGGTTCGAGAGGTATGGACCATCCTTAAGGAGACTTTTGCCTCAACTAATGACCTGTTTTGGTTATATGACGTGATGTAGAGTATTTTTCGGTTACAACAGGGCGATTGCCCTTTCTCAGATTATTTCACAGAGTTCCAAGATATTGGCAGATGAATATTGGTTGGTACACTTCACTAATCAATGCGAGGTTTTCCGCGAGTAGAGGATGCAGTTTTTAGTAGTTTGCTTTCTAGCTGAAGTGAACCAGCAACTTGACTCAGCACGTTCTCAGATTTTGGCTGAATCTGACATTCTTTCTTTATCTGAAGTCTACCGACGAATGACCCGAACCATTAGTAGAGACGAGCCACGTAGTACTACTACTGATCCTAGTGACCATACAGCCCTAGGGGCATTTCGTGGTGGGAGTAGAGGTGGATTTCATGGTAGAGGTCGTGATAGCGATAGAAGTGATGGAGGCAAAGGAGATAGGGCCGTGATGGGGGACGAGGCAGAGATCGAGGTGGACGTGACACCAAGTCCTGCTACTATTGTGGAGAGCAGGAACACTTACAGAGATCCTGTTAGAAGCTACATGGGTGTCCTACGTCCTCTGTGGCCAATATCATGGACGAATAAAATACTCCGCCCCCTTCTTCTGAGCGGAGAACGATCGATATGACACAAGAGGAATATGATCAGTTCATTTATATGCGGTTTGGGAACACAGCCAATACTTCATTAGCTACAGTTGCAAGTAACCCAGCTGCACGTATGGCCATCCCCAGATCATGGGTGATCGATTCGAGCGCTTATGCCCATATAACCCACTCCACAAGTACTTTTTCATCTTATCAACTAACTTCTGAACACAGTGAGGTGATTGTGGCCAATGGAGGAACTTTGGAGGTGAAAGGACAAGGGAGTAGCTACTCTATCTCCATCTATTACACTTTTTAATGTTTTGCATACTCCTGCTAATCCGTTTAACTTACTATCGGTGAGTTGTATTACCAGGGATCTGAACTGTTCGGTAACTTGCTTTCATGATCATTGTGTGTTTTAGGATCTAGCTACGAGGAATACTATCAGTAGAGGACGGGTGGTAGGTGGCATGTATGTGCTGGATGAGACTTTGGATGTTGCATGCTCCGGGCGATCATCTCAGATATTGGATATACACTACAGACTAGGTCATCCCTTCTTGCTAAACTTAAAGAAATTGTGTCCCAGTTTAGGTCAAGTTACACATTTCAAACGTGAGTCGTGTAGATTTGCTAAGCACCTGCGTGTACCGTATGTGTCCAGAAAGGATAATAGAGTCATGAGTCCTTTCTCTTTAGTCCACTCAAGCATCTGGGGCCCATGTCATGTTACTTCTTTATTTGGTTTTCAGTATTTTGTGACTTTTGTTGATGACTATTTTCGCATGACTTATTTTTATCTTATGAAAAAGTGATCTGAATTACATACTGTGTTTACTACTTTTTCTAATGAAGTTCATACTCAGTCTGGCACAACCATAAAAATCCTCCGTAGTGATAATGGAGGAGAATATATTGGTGGGTTGTTGGGTTCATACCTACGTACACATGGGATTAATCACCAGAGATCATGCCCTGACACACCTCAGCAGAATGGGGTGGCTGAGCGAAAGAATAGGCATCTCCTGGAAACTGCACATGCCTTGATGTTTCAGATACTGGTTCCCAAAATTTTTTGGAGTGAAGCTGTAATAACTGTTTGTTATTTGATTAATAGATTGCCTTCCTCTATCCTATATGGTACCACACCCTTGTAAGTGTTACTTTCTCAGCAAATTTCTTTCTCCTTACCACTCAAGATCATTGAGTGTGTTTGCTATGTGAGATACCAGGCCGCATGTGACAAAGTTGGATGTTTGCGCACTTAAGTGTGCTTTCATGGGATATCCTAAAACCCAGAAAGGATATCGGTGTTATAGTCCTAAGTTACGACGATTTATTCTGTAATATCGTGGACAAATCGAATTAAAACATTTTATTAAAAAGTACGTAGAATTTTTTTTTTTTAAATTAAAGCTTTCTTTAAAAAGTTATTAGTTTTAAATGAATTACTTTTAAAGTGTAATTCGAGGTTCCACGATATTATCGGTGGTTGAAAAATCTTTGATATATTATTCCAAGATGTTCGGTGCGAAGTAGGGACGTGCGAGCCGGAAACGGAACTCAATTTCTCAATTTCAGATTTTCTGAAGTTGGCTGAAACAGGGGAGACCGCTCGAGCGGTCACCACCTCGCTCGAGCGGTAGTGCAGAAATCAGGATTATAAAATTTCGGCCGAGGCTTTCTTTTTCATTTGTTTCTCCCCTCTCTCTCTCTCTCTAAACGCGACTAAGGCTTCGAGGGTTCAAGTTTTGGGTGTTCTTGGGGCAATCTTTGGAGTTTTTAGGGCTTCATTTGGTAAGTTTCTCTAACCTAAACCATAGAAATCTCTTCCCTCTTCTCTCCTTTCATGATTTTGTGCTCTTTCCTTCTTGTTTTGAAGCTAGGGTTTCGGGTGGATCTCGAGATTGGGCATTAGCTTGGATTTCTTGGCTTCTTGAGGTAGGATCCCTACTAATCGTTGAAGTTTGGACTTGTATTGGTTGTAGCTTCTTGAAATATATGAATTTTGCATTTGCTATGAGATTTCAATATATATGCATATCCTCTACCCCTTGGACCCGAAATTACTTTTGATCTACATGATGTAATGCATATTTGTGACTTTTCCTTGGTTCCTTGTGGCTTATGTGTTGTAGAGGGGCCTAGCTAGTTTGGGTTGAGGATAAATTTAGGTTTTGTGTGGTTAAGTTGTAACCTAGATTCTATGGTACGATATACACATGATTTATAGAAAGTGATTCTTGGTGCCTAAGTTGTTTAGGGGAATATTGTTGGGAAGTGGCCTAGCCTAGCATTGAATTGGTTAAATTCTATCTTTAGAGTTAATTAAAGAAAGAAGAGTTAGGGTGGTTGTATTTAACTATCTCATGATACAAGAATCATGTTGAGACATAAGTGCTTATGCCTTGATTTGTGTAATGTTGGATCTCATATATAGAGCATGTTTAACGATTATAGATTTTAGTGGTTGTATTCTCGTGGATTCGGAGTTTAGCAAGGTTAAGCTTAAGGGTTTTGTGCTCTAGGCTTGTATGGCTTGAGGTATAGTATTAGAGATGTTATTCTTGGTATCTAAGTCATCTAAAGAGGTATTATTGGAAATGTTTCCAAGTTCGGCTTTGTATACGATTTAGTTTTATTCGTGGAGTTCAATGGAAGAAATGAGAGATTTAGTGTATGTTGTTAAGAGTTTTGATTAGGTTATAGCATGTACGACTTTGGTCCAGGAAGTGTTAAGCACACTTTATACTTGGTGCAAGGAACTTTGTTGAGATTAAGACGCTTATGAATATTGGTTGTGTCCCACCCTTGTGTGAAGTTTTAGTTAAGTGATATTCTTTATTATGGATGAATTCACTCCTTTTATGTTGCTAGATTCTTGTTGAGCCTATGGCATCTAAGGCCTAGATTTATGAGATGTTAGACTCATTAGGTGTATGTCTTGATAGTGGATAATTCATGGATTCTTATCCTCTTGGTGTATGTGGGTTGTATTATGTATGCGTGCTAGGTGGGATAGCATGTGAGACGTTGCTTTGGGTGCTTATGCTACCTTTACAAACATTATTGAATCTTTTCTTGATCTAGCCATGAGTTTGGTTGGGTATTTCTTTGGAGCTTGATCTTGTACGATATTGGAGGCTTCCCTTAGCATGCCCTTGATCTTAGCCACACTCTACGCTGGAAGTTAACTAAGGGATTTTGGTCTTTGGTGGCAAAATGCACTACATGTATATGTGAGTATTCTCTATGTTGATTTAAGGTATGAGGGTGTTCTCTGAGGATTTTTGAGGATGTGGGAGCTTCCGTATATAAGCCGGATAACATGTACAGGTGTGGTTATAGTTTCGTATGGAAAGTTGACTGTAGGATATGAGTTATAATGGTTGTATTCATTCATCTCTTGTTGCACGGAGTTTCATTGAGGTTGTAGTATTTATGGCTTGTTTTGTGTGACAAAGGTTACATTTTGAGATATAAGGTATGGCTTCTCTTTCATGGTTTGGAACGCTGGGTTCATAGCTAGTAAGGTTTAAGATCTGTGGCTTACAGTTTATGGCTTTGATGTGTTGCTAAGGCATATAATGTTGGATATTTGAGATTTGTGATCATAATTCGAGGCTTGTAGGCCCGTTGTTTTATTGGCTATTATAGTAGCATATAGCCTGGTTGTGTTGTGCATAGTTGCACCTTGATCTCGTCTATGTATAGTTATCTCGTAGCATCTGCTTACCATAGTCATGCGTAGGATGATGCGTAGTTATCGTTGTCGTGTGTCCTATAATATGTGATGACAGATACAAACATGGTTAAGGGATTGTTGCCCTTGTGGATTGGATTTACGAGATATTAGGTTTACCATGCGTAGACCATAATGATTGTTAATTATTGATGTTTCGTTTATGTATATGGTGATTATATTCACCAGGTGTACTACTAAGACCCTTCTTGGAACTTTAGTACTTATGTGTTAGGGTGACTAGATTTACCTAGCATGAGTTGTTAAGAACTTGTTTTGATTATAATATCTGGTTTTGGTATCCACGTGTTTGTGCATTGAGAAACCCATTGGGTTTGAGGCCTTGTGGCCTAGATTCATGTGATATTAGGTGCATCTCTTATGTACCTGGTTGATGTATATTGTGGATACGTGTGCTTTGGCTTTAAGACCTGGGGAAGTGGGGAGCGTAGTCTAAGCCTTCCGACTAGCAATGAGGTGGTCCGTGACGTCGGCCCATGATGAGTGGTCCGTGGGGGTTGTACAGTTGGAGATGGCCACGACCTTCCGATCCACGATGAGGTGTTCCGTGGGACTGGTACAACCGAGGTTAGACTCGTTCGATACTCCGAGGTCTATTTCAGGTGAGTGTGTGAGGACGTACCGTAAGGTTTACTAGTAATGGTTTGCGACACAACTTGTCTATTTTACGATACACGGTGTTAATATACTTGATTGGCTTATACATATACTTTCCACATGCATGAGCATTAGCTCGGTATTGTTATATGTAAGCATTTGGCTTACTTAAACCATAAACACTCTTTTTCAACTCTTTTTTTTTTGTTTACAAAACAAGATATGCAATGTTAAAACCCTCCACTTTCATGAGAGGTGATTTGGGTAGAGATATGAGAACATACATATATTTTCCGGGTTGCATATCCAACTTCTTATACAAACCATGTGTTCTCGGATTATGAGGCATCCTGCTGGGCGTTAGCTCATTCATCCTAAACCATTTTGCAGGTTATCCGGATGAGGCTAGAGTTGAAGATTCATGGTTCTAGATGGGGACTACCTTGTTGCCTTCATGGCTTTCTCACATTTTGTATGTTTGCACACACTTGTGCACATGTTGGAACACGGTTTCGTGCTTAGTTATTTTGGGTTGTGGAACTCCTTTATCTTGTTGTAACCTTATGAGAAAGCCTGGCATGTATTGATCATATCATGTATGTGGTGAGGAATATGATTGTATATTGGGTAGTCCGTCTTCTTTCCCTCTCTTGTAATTTAACTTCAATAGTTATTGTTGTTGGTTCGGATGTAGATAGCTTACTTTGGTTTTCAATCCGTTTTTAAGTGGCATATAAAGAATTTTCAAGTGGTTCTTTTGGTGTTTATCTTTCCAGGTTGTAGCCGGAAACCTTGCTTATTTTAGCCTTTATGGTAACATGAAAAAGGATTGAAATTTTATCATCAAACTGGGCATTCTCGGCCAGTCCACCGCTCGAGCGGTGGTGGGCTCGCTCGAGCGGTCCCTGCTGGGCAGCTTTTTTTGAAAATTTTAAGTTTTTGTTTCTTTTACCCAACCTTCTTGCCCGATGTTTCCAAGGTTTTTCGTGGATAAAAATCTTGCTTTTCAGGTTATGTTTTCTTTTCTTTAAAGAAAGGCTTTGTGAAGGATATTTTGGAAATTAATAATAAGTTTAAAACATATTTTATCGGTTTTATAAGTTTAATCTTATTCACCCGAGACTAGGACGTTACAATAGGACTCAGGCTAACCGTACGATAAAACCGGATATCCCTAACTCAAGCTCCAAGTTAGATCCATTCTCGCACGAACCAGGACTTGTTCCACTAAAGATCCTGACTGAACTCCCGGCCTTATCTCGATTTGTATCTTGAGTTTCCAGTTATTAAATGCACTATTATCTCCTCATGTTTAAGATACGGATTCCTGATAATTGAATTAGGTTATTGACAACCCGGTTCAAAAATCCTCTTTTCTACGCACCCGCACCGCTTAACTTATTGATATGCCATATCAACTGATCCACCGACCGAGTTTGGCATAATCAAACTTATAAGCAAAGTACACGAGGGGGAACTCCTCAACCTAAGTCGGACGTGGTTTCCGTCAACTGATTATCTGCCATCGAACGAATAACAATAGCACCCAACCCACTGGTCATATTGATCTCACTATAGAAATTTCAGCCATCGGTGACTCAAAGTACTGGACATTATCTGAACATCGTTCGATCTATCACGTCGGGATTAGAAGTTCGTGCAATCCATGATATGTAGGGCGTAGATCAATTCCTATAGTCAGTATAGAATTGATCATCCTACTAATCCCGCTCAATACACTCCAAGCATACTAACACATCGAGCTCGAACATCAATTTCCAAGACCAGAATTCGATCAGTTCAACCTAGCCAAGATCGGCTAATATAACAATGTGCTACAACCGCACAAATGGATTGTCCGAATCTATTGCGGTTGTGAGCCCACTTGTATATTTGTTAGAACCTTTGACCCGATCTTCCCCGCTTTATGTGACGAGTCAAATATTGGACAAAATATACGGATTATGCATACATACATCATACAAGAAATAAATATGAAACCGAATATGCAACCATCTCAATTGAGTCTCATTAATGTTCCTGGGATCCCAGATAATAAAATACATAAAAGTATGGTTTTTAAGAATACTATCCTAACACATAAAGCTACAGCTGGAGGTTGCCATGGATCTAACTCTACAAGATGTTAAGCCTTAGCAGAGCACTAGCTCTGATACCAATTGTTGGCCCTAGGGGCAACCCAAGAGGGAGGGGGGTGGGGGGGGGGGGGGTGTGAATTGGTTTTAAATAAAATTGTAGTGGAAATAAAACTTTTAATCAAAAACTTTTCTATTTTAAAGCAATTAATCCGAGATATATAAAGCAATTATAAATAAAGGAGTAGGGAAAGAGATATTTTAATCACAACACAAAAAATTTATAGTGGTTCGGTTAAATCCCAATCTACGTCTACTCCTTGAGAATTCACCAACAGAATGTTTGACGGGCACACTCCAAGCCTTTAACAAAGTTGTTTGCGGGCACAAATCTTCAAAGCCTAAACAAGGGATGTTTACGGGAACACCCTCAGAGCCTGAGTAAGATGTTTGCAAGGCATACCTTCAGCCTAAACAAGCTTCAAGTGCTTTTTCTTTGAGATATACACTCTCGAAGGAAAAACATGGTAGCTTACCCTTTTTTTACAAGTGATTTTGTGATTAAGAAATCACTATGATTCACTCACTCTCAAAAGCTAAAAAGATTTATAATGAATGAGCAATAATGAGAGGAGTATAAAGACTGGTATGGAAACCAGAAAATTAAAAGCTCAATGTAATGAGAATTAAAGTGCTGAGCAGTGAACCAAAGAGTAATGAAAGTTAATGTTTTTTATCATGTGTTCACTAACCTCTCAATTTTCAATCTTTACGCCTTATATACCATTTGAAGGGATAGAGTCATTAGCGCCTTTAATGTTTTGATCTCTAGCCATTGGATCATTAAATGCTGAGAAAAATCTTCTCATTGGAGCTTCATAATTTTTGAATCTGGGCACATGATTCGAATCAGCATGAGGAGGATCGATTCATGCATTTGATGTTGAAGCTGGAAATCGAATCATGATGGCCAAGAATCGAATCAATGGGCCATTTCTTCATTGAGGATCGAATCACAATACTGGTGATTTGAATCAAATATGCTTCTTGGTCTGAAGGATCGAATCAGATTGAACTTTTGGCTCTGGAGATTCGAATCATGTCTCCGAGGATCGAATCGCGTCTTCAACTTTGCTTGGGTGATTCGATTCAGCAATATGGAGGATCGAATAATCTCTTTACTTCGCATTGGGTGATTCAAATCATGTCATCCAACAATCGAATCAAGTTGGCTGCTTTGAGGCTGAGAATCGAAACAACTGGTCCCTTTTTGTACCATGATTCGAACCATTATGAGAGAGGATTCGAATCAAGTCTCGATTTTGGAGAGAAAGATCGAATATGGGAAGACAAGGATCGAATCAAGCTGGGTGTTTTGAGGTAGGTGATTCGAATCAGTTGGAGAGGGATTCGAATCAATCCTTCTTCTCTTCCTTAGCTTTCATTTCTCATCTGGTCTTGATTCACTTTCAATCTTCATGAAAAGATCAAAGACTTCTTCCTTTGTCTTGAGCTCCAGTTCTTCTTGAATCTTCATGGTGCATGACCAATACATACTTGGGCTTCTCTAAATACTCTTGAGCTTGCGGTAGAGCAGAAAGAGTTAGCCAAACTCAGAGAGAAAGAGAGATCGCCTTCACCAACTAACAGTATCTGATGAGATGAATTATAATACTTTATCCATATCTCTTCACTTTCTTCTTCTACTGATTATTCTTTTCTTCTTCTTATACCTCATGCATTGATATGTCGATGTCTCTTCTTACATCACCTTTAATCTCAAGTCTCTTCTGGGTCTTCAATCTTCTTGTACTGATCTATCTTGGGTTTGAAACTTGATTCCCTCTTTGGCATTCTTTTGAGATTCCTTACTCAATATAAGAAGCCGATCCATTGTGTGGCTTGAATTTTTACTGAGCTTCAAGTTTATCCTGAAAATACTTTTTCAAGCACAAGCAATTATTAGCAACAAACAAATTAAGATGCTGTTATAATCAATACTAAATTAAGGCTTGATTGAAAAGGCCTTTAGGCTAACACAAGGGACTGTTGAGGGAGGTTCTTGGCTGCACTTTAGGCCTCGTTTGTTAGGATTAATCAACTTTCATCTTGAGATACATAGTTTAATCCTTGTATTTCGTGTTTTCACCAAATCCATTTTGATTCTAGGTGAAATCTGAGGTTGTGGGCTTGGTAGAGGGTTGTTCTTGCACTCATTCTTAAATCTTGAGGTAGGATTTATGTTAATCCTTGATTATTTGAGATGATATGAGTTGTATTTCTTGTTTTACACTGATTTATTTGGATTTTTGTTAAAAATCTAAAAATTAAATAATCAACGGTTAATGTATGCATGATTAGATGAGTGTTTATACTATATTAGTTTGTTATAGAGTATCTTTCCTTGTTAATTTGATGCTCAATTAATTATGACGAAAATCATGCTTGACCTAGTGTTTAAGATTTGGGGGTTTTGTTGAAAAATTAGTGAAAATGGTCAATTGAATCCACATTCATGAAATTGACTCCAATGATATAATTGGGTCATATGTGAGAAGGAATTAACATTACTATGCTTATGTTAAGTGTTATTGGATTGGTGGTGTATTACGGTGAATACGGATAAGTCTAGGCATATCTTTAATTTGATGCTTGATTATGCTATTGTAGTATTATTCTATTTTGCATATCGTATGTTGGGTGTTGTAGTGAGTAATTGGTGAGATGTGATGTGAATAAGCCTAGGCTTATTCTAATTGTGCCATTGTGTAATGAAACTAATTCGTACATGTTGTGTATATTGTAAGAGTTGATGGATATGATGGTGGTAATTGTGATCCGGATGGGGATCAACCATAAGGCTCGTACGGGAGCCTAGACTAGTATGAGAGTCAACGGGGAGTTCGCTTACTTCAGTTAAGGACTGTAAATGGGGGATTGGCTCGGATAGAGTTAGGGCTCAAATGAAAGCTTAGGAGTATTATTACGGTTGCTATCGGGGTAGTGACTGTCGGCTCCGACAGGAGCTTAGGCTCGGACGTGAGCCAGGG
>JAULLF010204703.1:0-12055 GCA_035668175.1 Sarracenia flava
AATTACGTAAAATTGAGTATTGCTCTGATATGCTGTTATGATTTTTTTTTTTACTCAATACTCTAATACTACTTTTGCATTATATTGCCTAACTAAGGGGGAGATTTTTTTTTAATAAATAAGCTCTGATTTCTTTTTTGTTAAAGGAGAAATATTAATTTTTCTGATGTCTATTTGTTGAAAAATTCTAAAGTGTATGACGGCCAATAATCGTGTTAATTCTCATAAACCCACTTTACGTTAGCATTTGAAAACATACATGCATTATATTAATACATATTGCTCAACTTGACAAAAAGAAAATTTCTTTTTGGGCATTGAACTTAATATATCCATACAATGCATCTCTTAAAACATACATTAATGATAAACTCTAATAATCTCAAATGCTTTGATAACCGTGGCACATTTTAATGCTCTGGTATTTTCTGTCATACCTATGGTGCACTTCTTATGAATATTGATTTTAATGCTCTAATATGCTTTCATACGATACACATTTTTTGGGGGGCTTCTTACTGCTTTATTTTTTATCCCCTAACAAATCAATTGTTGTCATTGTCAAAAAGGGGGAGATTGTTAGCCTACGGGTTATTCAATCAAGCTCCAATTTACGTTTTGACATATAACAACAAATTGATTTGATTGTTACTAATGTTTGATTGTGCACTAGTAAGTATTTTCAGGATCTGAAGGCACTAAAATCAAATATTCCTTGAATTGTTAAAGTTAAAATATTTCCAAGTCAACATTGCAATGAAACTTAAAGTTTTCAAAGACTCAAGTGCAAGCTCACGAATACTTCATCAGAAGTGTCGACACCAAATGATTTAGTGTCGACACCTTAAGTACTGAAGATAAAAGAGTCGATACCCATAGCAAAAGTGTCGACCCAAGGATAACACTTTTGAAACAGCCAAAGTGTCGACACCAAGACACTACCTTTGATAAACTCTGATATTGAAGACAAAGTGTCGACACCTCTGATATAAGAGTCAACACAAAATCAGACCACCTTGGGATTAATCCAAAAGTATCGACACTAAAAGAAACAGAGTCGAAACCTCTAGAATATACAACTAAAGTGTCGTATAAAGAATGAGTCGACCCAAGCTCCACAGATTTGAGAACTAGATCTGAATGTATCGACACCTAGGGAAAAAAGTCTCAACACTAGCGTGCAAAATTCAAACTCCCTGAAGCTCCAACGGCTCTATTCAGAAGCATTTAATACACTAAAAGTACTCTCAATGACTATTTTCTTCGAAGATCTATATAAGGAGTTAAATTTAAAGATCCAAGTGCTAGAGAAATTAAGATTTTCACTATTCTATTGCTCAACACTGCACATTAACTTCAAGCATTCATTGAGCCTCATTTTACCGCTACTGTGAATATTCTCCAGTTCATTAACTTCTCATTCTCTCCTCTAATTTATTTCTAATCATTGTAATATCCATCTGAGAGCGAGTGATGCTGATTGTAGTGAGCTTTTATTGTAAATCTTCTCATTTAAGTAGAAGTACTTACTACAACTTCTGTAAATCATTGTTGTTCCACTTCACCTTCACGAAGAGGATATAGGCTACGATTGGCCTTCAACTAAGATTTGTGAAGGTTACCATTGACCTGCAACAAATTTGTGTACATAGGCTTCGATTCACCCATTTGAAAATAATCCAAATTTGTGGATTAAAATTCTTAAGGTGCTTGGGGAGTGGACGTAGGTCAAGGTAGACCGAACCACTATAAATCTGGTGTATCTCTTCTCCCTTAACCTTTTACATTTCAACATTTATTGTGTACTGTTATTGCTTTATTCTACTATTTGAAAGAGTTTTACAAAAATCTTTAAGTTTGCCAAAACAACCCATTCACCACCCTTTGGGTTGATTTTCGGGACAACGATCTCAATATCAAAATCTCATCCATTGGTGACTCAAGTGCTGCTCATCAAGTGAACATGATTTGATCAATCACATCGAAATTAAGAGTACATGAAATACAGGATAATACAGGATGTGGAACAATTCATATAGTCAGTATAGAATTGATCATCCTGTTAATCCTACTCAATACACTGCAAGTGTACTAACACATCGAGCTCGAACACCGAATTTTCAAACCTGAATTTGTCTCGTTCGACCTAGCCAAGACCAGCTACATTAATGATGTGCTATAATCGTACCAATGGATTGTCTGGGTCCGTTGCGATTGTGAGCCTACCTGTATATTTTGTCAGAACCTTTGACCCGATCTTTCGTGCTACACGCACAGAGTCAAATATTGGACAGGATATACGGACTATGCATTCATTCATCACATACATAATAAATATGAAACCACAAATGCAAAAATCTCTCGAATGTTTCTCATTAATATACTAGGGACCAATGATAAAAATACATAAAATCATGGGTTTTAAGTATACTATCCTGACTATAAGGCCATTTACATTTGATGTACGCATTTTGGTAAGATACTTGAGTTCGGCTTTGGGTATGGATGAATTAACTTACAAGCCTTTTTAAATGTAAGTTTGGATTTCTAGCATTTGTTCAAGGTTTTGTGGATGAATAGTTTCTCACTTCCTTCCTCATAGAATGATGGTTGCAATTGGGTTCTTTTAGAGTGACTAAGGTTGTTTAGGGTAAATACATGTATGTTCATGGACTTGAACAATTGGGATCCTGAAACCATGTTTTGAAAATATTTTCAAAGTATAACAGCTAATCTTTGGTTTTTCTCTTTAAGTGTTACAACTTGGGAATCCCAATTGGCGAGCCTTCTCTATAATCTGGATGATCTTTGACATGTAATATCATATTGTCGTGGGTGTCAAAAACATTTTTTGGAAGTAAAAACCAGTTGCAGGATTTTTACCAGAAGTGCCCAATTCTGCACCATCCGCTCGAGCGGATGTGGGGCCTCTCGAGTGGTCAAAATTTTTTATTTTTCCCACATTTTTGTAGTTAAAATCTTTGTTTTTTAGAAGTGTTTTGGGCATGACTTGGACATCATAATAGTGAGTTTTTTAGTTTATTTATATTTGAAAGGAGACTTCAAAAGTTATGTTTTTATTTGGTAAAACTCAAAATTTTCTTGAATGGAATTCGAATAACGTAAATGTGGTTTGTTTCCTGGTTTACAGGTGGTCCAGTTCTTTTCCGGTTCACATGATCTAAAAGGATAGGTTAGAATATCATTTAAGGTTAGGACATGACAACTTGGTATGAGATCATGGCTCGAATACCTTGGAATTATGGGAAGGCGTGTGTCACACCGTGAGAGATGACTTGCATGTTGCATTAATATCATTAGTAAGCTTGTGTTCCTGTTGTGCAATGTGACTTATTTATGCATGTTACTTGACTATGTGCGTATGGAGGTAGGACTTTGAGGATGGTATTTCTTGCTTGGACATCTGGGTCTATTTGTCCAGGGTTCCATTTAGAAAGGCACATAGCTAACGCTCATTGTACTTGGAAATCCAATTAAGTTTTTTGGATCGAGATATCAGTCCAAGGAGTCTCATCGGTATGTGGTGGTGTGGTGTTGTGCTATTGTCATTTGGTCCTAACATGTTGTTCCTTGATCTGTCAGATCTTGGGATAAGGTTTGACTTATCATTGGGGATAAAGTTATGGCGATAAACTGGGATTGACCTTTAGTTTTATCCTACATGTGGGAGTAGGATTACGAATTTGAGTAGGCTTATGTGTGAGGTGGTTGGTCGAGGTATGTTTGTTATTGATTTGGTGGTTCATATGTCTCGAGCCATGCGTTCTCGTGCCTTATTTTTACATGGTGAGTCGTGTACTACCTAGTGCATATGGATGGGATGCTTTGCACGAGGTAACGTGAATGGGAACAAAGTGTATAGTAGTGTGATGCGACCCATCCAGATAGAGGTCATGCTTGAGAGTTTTCTCATTTTGACATAAGATCTTGGTGGCTGTGTCGGTGTTGTGTCATTGTTGCAAACCGGTTTCAGGTTAGGGTGCTGTGTTGGGAGGGCACGTTTGAAGAACACCTCCGTTTGATAGTGAGCATTGTGCACCGATTGTGAGAACCAATAAGAGATTGATAGGTCTAAGATCTTGTCGAGATGTAGTGGTCACGACGTGGCCTGTATGCCTTTGGTGAGTCTTTCAGGTTTTGTGGAAGAAGGTAGGATACTACTATCAGGGTTATGGATCCTTTTGAGAGATCCCTCTATGGCGGATGTGTGAGATGGTACTAGCGGTGTGGTCTGTATGGTTGTAGTCAAGAGGGTTATGGTTGTGTATGGCCTAGTGATCGTCGAAATGATTAACAGCTTGTGAGGTGGTGACCTTTCCTCTAGTGAGCATGGAGGCACACTGTTTGGAGGCTGGGAGGCCAACCAGGTTGGTTTCTCTTTTATGGCGGTGTGGTCGTTTGAGGTGCCTTTCCTAGTGGTTAAGAGGCATGGTGTATGTCACTGGCACATGAGTAAGGTGGTTGTGTTGGATTAGCACGTTGGTAGTGCGGTTTACTCTTGATAGAGGAAGGTGCTCGAAATTGAGATAGTGATGTTGTGATCATTGAATTGTTGTTTGGAGTTGCGAGATTCCCTTTGTGGGTTTCCTCGGGGCGTGAGACATGAGGAGTTTGTGGTCGACCTAGATTATGCAATGACATGGCTAGGTGACAATGACCTTCACATCCATTTAAGATTCAACTTGATGCCTCGTGCGCACCTGTGGTCCACTGTTGGCATAGTGGTTGGCACATGTTTGGTATGATTGGCTTGGTAACCTTGGGGGTTTCTTCGAGACACTCAGTCGAGTTTGGTGTTGGTACGGATTAAGGCTTCACAGATAATCAAAGACTTCGTACAGTGAGACTCGACGATGTATAATCACAGTTGAGTGATGATTGGTAAACAAGAGGTTGTCAGGAGATGGTTGTTAGTTCTCCTAGGAATATGCTAGAATTGAGAATTTTACAGGTCAGTACATTGTGACTGTCTATTGATGAGGCTTGTCAGTAGGAGCTAGTATGATGGTGACATGATTGTGAGTATATCCTCTCATGGTCCTTAGGGAGAGCTGGTTGTTCCACCTTCTGGTTATGAGGGTGTCAGTTATGACCCAAAAATTATATTTATGTCTTAGGGTTATAACCCAACTGGAATCATTCAAAAATCTTTCAAAATGGATAGGTAATGATATGTTTACAAAAGGATGTCAGATATGGACACCATGTAATATTATTTTTTTAATAAATAAGAAACTAATGGTTCTTGAGTAAGGTCGAGTCTCATAGGTTCATAAGATATATATGTATCACAACAAAAAAAAATTGAGAATCATTGATCGGCACTCAAAAATGACGATTTAATCCCATTATTTACACTAGGTTAGCCTTGAGATATTCTTTAATACTGTGTTTTCGTAGTTTTTTGTGTTTAGACAAGTTTTGGAGAAGAAACACAAAACTACACTAAAATAGTGATAAAATAAGAAAATACACAACACAAGACGAAAAGTGAAGAAAAAGCCCAAAACTATCACAAACTGTCCGGACTCTCGTCGCCAACACCGTCGCGACATGGCCGTTATGAGTCAGGACTTCCATCGTTGAAACCATTCGAACTACCCATTATCGTCCGGACTCTTGTCGTCATTTCCATCTGAACTAGCCAATTCCGTCAGTACTAGTCGTGCCATCAACTCCAAATCCGAGAAGGACTCCAACTTTTGAAAAACTATAAATAGACCCCCCCCCCCAGATTCTGCACTCGAGTCCTCGAACTGAAACCCTTCTACTTCTCTCTAATTACACTTCTGCCCCTACTAAGCCACTACTGGAAGGTCCAAGCCTCGACGTGGAGCTGCCAATGCTAGCCGACATCGACTTGAAGATAGTTTCAACCCCGACCATGCATGGCTAAGTCTCTTTTCTGCCCAGGGTTCAGATGAAGCCCAAGTTTGGTAATTTAGGAGTAGATTAATTTTATTATTTTATTTTAGCCTTTTGTAATGGATTCGTTTTGCAACAATTATATTCCACGACATATTTGATCGTTGAAAAATTCTTATTACTCTAATTTAATTAATATTCCATTTAATCTTTCTATGATTGAATTAAATGAGTGTTTCATAACTGTGCGTTATTTTATTCAAAGATTAAAGATGAGATATTCCATGTCATGGTTAAGACGAGTGGTACTTTGGACGATCCGTGCTATAATCATGGATAGGGGATACTTTATTTAATATTCGGGGATATTAATTGTTCACATGAAATATTTTATATTATTGATGAGGCGGATTATACTCCGGATAGCCCGTGCTAATATTTTAGATCGAATACGCCGTGTTTTTATGTAAATCTATTTTTCTTGGATTCCATACTTGCCTTGTCACAGTAGAATTTGAATCTATTAAAGGCTAAATAAAATAAGAAGTTATCCAAAACTAGAAAACTAAATGATGGTGGATTCTAACCTGAGGGAGATTCTTTCTCATCTTAAATCTTTTAAATCTTATGTGTTAGCTTACTATAATTTTAGAAGTAGAAGTAGTTGATTAAATAGTCTTTTTAGTACAAAAATCCAAAATCCGCTTTAAGTATTTTAAGATTGAATGATTTGGAATATTTCGATATTTTGCCTATTTTCCTCGTGGGAATGGTCCTAACTCACCAATAGCTATCGGTTAGTGAGGATTTCGGTATAAACTTGTAGTGGAACGACATGCTGCACCATGTTTTTTGTGCCGTTGTCGGTAAAAATACGGAAAAAATATTTTTTTACCAGTATTCATTGTAAAAATATGTTTATTTTCTTTTTTCATCTTCAGTTTTCTGATTCTTGACTATTCTATTAAAAAATAGAAAATCGTTAAAAAATCTGATTATCGTCATCTGTCCGGACTCTTTTTCCGTTCGGACTCTTCTGTCTCATCCCCGTATGGACTCCACTTTTTTTTTCCATCTGGACAGAACCCCATCAGACAGTCACTTGTTTCTCCCTTTTTCTTGCATCACTTAATATATGCTTAGTCCCCGCTCCCTGCATAACAACCTAATACCAATTGATCCATAAATTGAGGGCACTTGTAGACTCAACCGAGCAATCGCAAGAACATTCCCTTTCTCCCGATCTCCCGCACCTTTACACACACCCACCATGGATGAAAATCGAAATACTAATGCCGCTGGAAATAAGCAAAATGAGCAAGCTAAGCAAGCCAATCTCCAACTCAAGGAGTTGATGGAATACTACATTTCAACAGCCTATGAGTCTGCCACCTATATAATACCACACAATCTTGGGGCTGGCAACTACGAAATTAGACCCAATCTATTGCAATTGCTGCCTTTATTTCATGAACTCAGTAATGAGGACCCTTACAAGCATATTGACGAGTCTTAGAAATCTGTTCGACAATAACACTCAATAATCTGCCAGATGAAGCCATACTCCTTAAGTTGTTTCTGTTTTCACTCCGAGACAAAGCCAAGCATTAGCTCAGGTCTTTAGAACCTAATACTATCCCAACTTGGGCTAAGCTTCAACAGGAGTTCCTCTGAAAGTTCTTCCCAATTGGCAAGACTGACCAGATCCGCCGTGCAATAGCGAGTTTCACTCAATTGGAGGGCAAGACATTTCACGAGACATGGAAAAGACTCAAGAAGCGTATCAGGAGCTGTCCTCATCACCAAGTCCTAAAATGACAACTAGTTCAGAACTTCTACGAAGGTTTGCTGCCACAATATCGTCAATGTGTTAACGCCTCATGCGGCAGCACATTTATGCTTGATAATGAGACAGACATCTGGAAAAATTGAGCGAAAGCTCACAACACCAAGCATCGGTCTCTCGTACAGACAAGATGGCAACTCAAAAGACTCGAGGACTTTATGAGGTAACATAAAATGTCGATCTTTCGAACCAAGTAATGTTCCTCACGAAAAAGCTTGATAAGCTGTTAACCAGGTTTACCAGTAGCTCAACCTCCACCCACCCTACAAGATGTTTGTGCCTTGTGTGCAAGTCCTAAGCACTTTGTCATAGAGTGTCCCCCCGTAAAACAATTTCCCGATTTCGTCCAAGAGCAAGTTAATGCTGCTCAAGGATTTTCCCGACCAGGCAAGGACCCCTATTCTAATACTTATAACCCTGGCTGGAGAAACCATCCTAATTTTGGGTGGAGAAGTCAACAACCATCAGCTGGACCACCTCAAACTCAGGTACCTACACCCGCTTACAACTCCTACAACCAATAGGCCTATCGTCCCCCACAACAGCAAGTACCTGCTCAAACCCCTTGAGCCCCAGCCTTTGAGAAGACTGTTTTAAAGGCCCTAAAAGACTTAGATGTGAAGACTCAAATTTTGAGTTCTCGCTCTCAATCCATTGCCAAGTTAGAAACACAAGTAGGACAGATAGCACCCACGCTTAACCGTCGGGAGCATGGTAAATTGCCGAGTCAACCTGTGGCAAACCCCAATGGTTAGTACGTAATCGATAGCAACCCAAGTAGCAGTGGTATATACCATGAGCAAGCAAAGGTTTTCATGACCCTACAAAGTGGAAAGGAGCTAGAATCCCAGCTTATACGAAGAAAATCTCAGCCAACACCCATCCCAACAACAGTCGAGGAGTCTAATGACCCCATCACCACCCAGTCTGTAACCACTCAGCAAGCACCTATTGCTGTATCACCACCGAAAGATGCATTTGAGGAAGCACTTATGGCCCGTCCAGTTATCCCAAAGGAACCTAAGGCACCAATCCCATCTTGTCTAGAACCCCAAGCACCTCAGCGCAAGAAGGAACCACCAATGACTGACGTGTTTGAGTTATTCAAGCAAGTCAAGATTAATTTGCCCCTTCATGACTCTATCCAATAAGTTCTGTCTTATGCAAAGTTCTTAAAAAACCTATGCACTCAAAAGTGTAACACAAGCGTCCCAAAGAAAGTGTTACTAACCGTGCATGTTAACTCAGTCCTAAGCTATGACTTGGTCCCAAAGTTGAAAGACCCAGGGATACCAACTATCTTATGTGTGGCCGGTGATCATCATATCGACTGGGCACTCTTGGACTTAGGAGCTAGCGTGAACCTCCTCCTGTATTTCGTATATGAACAGTTCAGTCATGGAGAGTTGAAACCAACCCCTATCACCCTCTAGTTGGCAGATATGTAAGTTAAAGTTCCCCGAGGCATAATCAAAGACGTGCTAGTTAAGTTCGACAAATTCTTGTTCCATGTCGACTATATAGTACATCGAACCAGACACAAATACGAGGAGGCAAATGCCTATCATTCTTAAACGCCCCTTTTTGGCCACAGCCAATGCCTGCATTAACTGCCAAACTAGGGTGATGGATGTCTCTTTTTGGAAACAAGAAGCTATAACTTAATGTGTTCCATGCCTCCCACCATCCAACCCTAGAAGTCGATTGCTTTGCAATTGACCAAATCGAGGAGCCAACACAGCAAGCCCTTCTTGTCATCTTTACTAATGACCCCCTGGAAGCCTGTTTGGCTTATTTTAGGGAAGAATTTTTAGAGCTTCACTCGACCATCAAAGGATCCAATGTTGAGCTTGAAACGACAGATTACATAGACACGCCTCCATGGGTCTCTAGATTTGAGGAATGACCCCCACTCTCATCCATACCCGCTATACCATCCCTAGAAGCCCCACCAGTACTTGAGTTAAAACCTCAACCTAGCTCACTCAAGTATATATTTATGGGACCCTACAGTACCCTACCAGTCATTATTGCCTCTGATTTAATGGCTATACAAGAAGAGCAATTGACTGAGGTTCTCAAAGCCCACAAGGGAGCTATAGGATGGACGGTGGCTGATTGGAAAGAAATTAACCCTTCCGTTTGCATGCATCACATCCATTGTGAAGAGGATGCTAAGCCTACACACGAAATGCAACGAAGATTAAACCCTAACATGAAAGAAGTAGTTAAACAAGAGGTAGTAAAGCTGCTAGATGAAGGTATCATCCACCCGATCTCAGACAGGAAGTGGGTGAGCTCAACACAAGTTCTACCAAAGGAATTTGGGCTAACTGTGGTACTAAACGACAAAGGAGAATCCATCCCTACTCGCACAATGACTAGTTGGCGAGTCTGTATCGACTACCGGAAGTTAAACGCCATGACAAGGAATGATCATTTTCCTCTTCCCTTCATGGATCAAATTTTGGAGCGTTTTGCTGGACAAAGCTATTACTGCTTTCTGAACGGCTACTCCGGCAATAATCAGGTACCCGTATACCCAGAGGACCAAGAGAAGACAACCTTAACCTGCCCCTTTGGCACATTCGCCTACAGGTGTATGCCTTTCGGGTTATGTAATGCACCTGCCACTTTCCAAAGGTGCATGATGTCTATCTTCTTTGACACGGTGGAAAAATTCAAAGTATTCATGGATGACTTCTCCATGTTTGGTTTTTCATTCGAAGATTGTCTCTGAAATCTGACTTTAAACGCTGTCAAGAGACAAACCTGGTACTTAGCTGGGAGAAGAGCCACTTTATGGTCCAACAAGGGATCATGTTCGGACATATAGTCTCCAAACGCGGTATAGAAGTGGACAAAGCCAAATTTAACCTTATCTCCAAATTACAACCACCCACAACCGTATGACAGATTTCTCAAAAATCTCAGCCCCTTTGCGATCTTCTCACTAAGGAAGCTACATTTGAATTTGATGAAAATTGTATGCGTGCCCTTGAACAACTAAGAGATGCTCTATCCTCAGTACCCATCATGCAGTCACGGAACTGGACTATACCGTTCAAAATCATGTGTGGTACCTCTAATTATGCTGTGGGAGATGTACTTAGACAAAGAGAGAATAAAGTCCCCCATGCCATTTACTACGCCATCAAGACTCTCAACGATGCTCAGTTAAACTATAAAACCATTGAAAAAGAAATACTGCCCGTAGTCTTTGAGTTGGATAAATTCCGATCATACCTACTAGGATTAAAGTTTGTTGTCTATACAGACCATGCTGCCCTCTAGCATTTGGTGGCTAAGAAAGACATAATACCCCGGCTAATTCGCTACATCCTGCTTCTTCAAGAGTTCGATCTGGAGATCCGCGATAAGAAGGGTATCAAAAATTCTATAGCTGATCACCTCTCCCGACTCCTAGTACAATCCTCCACTGACCACGTGCATGTACGAGACTCGTTCCCTGATGAGGAACTTTTCTTAGTCACCATTGTTCAACCGCATTGGTTCGCAAATATAGTCAACTATCTGGCGGTGGGTTGCATCCCAAACGATTGGTCCAAATAACAAAAGGACTGGTTTTTCTCACAAGTTAAATACTACTTCTGGGAAGAGCTAGAGCTTTGTAAATACTGCGCTGACCAAGTTATACGACGATGCATCCCCGAGGACGAGGTAGGAAGCATCCTTCGATTGTGTCATTCATTAACCTATGGTGGGCACTTTAGTGGTAAGAAAACTGCGACCAAAGTACTTCAAAGTGGATTCTACCGGCCGACACTTTTTAAAGACGTCCATGACTATTGTAAAAAATGCCTGCGATGCCAGCAGATTGGCACAATGACTCCTAAGGACATGATGCCTCTGAACCCAGTCTTAATTGTCGAAATCTTCGACGTTTGGGGCCTCGACTTTATGGGACCATTTCCATAATCCTTTGGATGCGAATACATTCTTGTAGCAGTTGACTATGTATCCAAATGGGTCGAAGTCGCAGCCACCAAATCGAACGACCACAAAGTGGTGGTAAAATTCTTACAAAGTAACATCTTTTCTCGATTTGGCTTCCCTAGGGAGCGACGGCGATACACACTTTTTGAACAAAATTTTTCATCCCTCATTCGACGCTACTCGATACAACATAAGGTATCCACCCCCTGTCATTCACAAATCAGTGGCTAGGTCGAAGTATCGAATAGGGAGATTAAGAATATTCTGATGAAAACCGTTCGTCCTGATAGGAAAGATTGGTTCGAAAGGCTGGATGACGCCCTTTGGACATATTGTACTACATACAAAACCCCAATCGGAATGTCT
>JAULLF010205795.1:0-18611 GCA_035668175.1 Sarracenia flava
CTAATAGAATTTAAAGAGGGTACAATATGCAAAGCTCTGAATTTGGAATCAAATAATATTAGTGTTGTATTAATGGGTGATGGTTTGATGAAACGAAAAGGAAGTTCCTAGATTAAGCCTTCTTAACCCATGTTTGCATTCACGTGTTCCTCCATCTATGGCCTTAAACTTTTTCACTCCATCTCCATAAGCTGACAATTCAATATCGAGCTCCTTCTTGAGGGTCCTAACTCAAGTGCCAAGGGGATGGATACACCCTATTGAGGCAACAAGAAAGGCATAAAAATATAGTCAGGTTTCCTAATGACTTCTATATTTTCAAACACAATAGAAGGGAAAAATGCTACTTAAACACAAATCACAACCAAAAAGAGTTATTATATTTCAAAAGTGCTTTCAAAAATAACATTTAAGTTAAACTCCTTTCAAAGGGATAGTTATACCCTTTCAAAGGGGTAGATTGTATAAACTATCTGTGTATGTTTACAATCTCAATTTAATGCTAATTATCTCACTGGTGGTGTATTAGTACCATTAGAATATTAAGTAACTATATAAGTACAATAACTACATATGCAGCATACCACAGAGACGGGATACATACATATATATATGTATATATATATAACTACATATGCGGCATACCACAGAGACGGGACACATACACAGCCACTCATTCGTCTTGACCAAATAGTAGAATCTATCTCTCAACGATTCTTTTCTCCGCAAATCACTCTACCTGCCCGCCCGATCAATCTTGTAAGATCGGCTAATTCAAAGGGATTAATCTGATCCGAAGTTGTTGGAACAAATCGTTTCCTTTCTCAAACAAAGCTTTATTGGGAGTCTTGGTTGGCCCCCTATTTTCAACCATTACAACTGGCGTCGACCAGCTTTGCGATACGGACGGACACGAAGAAGAACGCAGGTAACAAAAATACAAAAGAGAAGAGCAATGATTCCCAACCCAAAGCATGCTATTGACTCAATCACAAATCTGTTGAATGAAGGTAGCTTGGTTACGGGAACCGAATATCATGCTTACTTAAGTAGCATGATCCTATCTATCTATCAAACTATATATATATATATGTATATATATAGGGGACTGAGAGAATTTCATAAATGAACAATAATACTAATACATATCCAAAAGCCACATAAAATAGAAATATATTTCACCTCCATAACATATAATTTGCAAATTTTCTACTCAAAAAAGTACTAACCTAGCATTTATAGTGACTTTTACCTGATGGAGAACACCATTAATTGCTTTTTACCCTGAAAGCCCTTCAAATGTCCATGAACCCGAACATACATTCCATCCCTAAAACAGAACATCAAATAAGGTAAAGATTTTCCAAAATGGTAAATGATTAACAGCAGCATTTTCAAGGATCTACTCGGAAGTTACTCCAATTTCAATGGCCCAACTCACCTTCGACACTAACAGTCATTATTGGAATTCATCATCTAATAATCTAGAATATAAGCATTTGGAAAATTAGCATGTGATGTGATAGCTGTTAAAAATCTTGAATTCTGTTATTTCAAGGAAGCCCAAGAGTGACCGTGTTGGAATGAATATGGTGAAGTCACTTTCTCTAAGTGGCCACGTTCAAGGTGCTGGACTTCTATATTATAATACAACTGGAAAAGCGATGTCCCAACGAGCCATGAAGCTATATGCAACCTAAATTCTAAACTTACGATATTCCATCCATTTCCTTCGTGTCCACAGCTTCATTTACCCTGAAACGACACAACATGTCACTTTAACTTGTAAATCAACCTCAAGATTAGCACAACATTGCAAAATTGAGTAAAGACTTAAGCAGCACATCCAAGTAATATTACAAACGAGTGAGTGAGTGAGTGAGTGAGTGTGTGTGTGTGTGAGAGAGAGAGAGAGAAACAGACAGAGAGAGAGAGAGAGAGATAGTGTACATAAACGATTCAGGAGCATGCTACTTAAGTAAGGTATTCGGGTACTTTGAGCTACTAACATAAATAAAAAAAAATTGTATAAAACCATACATATCAAAAAATAATTGGGTCTTCAAGTGTATTCCTTCAAGAGCTGGGTTTCTTTGGTGTAATAGCATTGCTGTTCAGTTTAAACTCTTAGTTTTCGGAATTAAACTATGAAAATTAAGAACTTTTTTTAAAAAAATAAACAGTTCAGTACATCAACAATAAGAAAGTAGCTAGGAAAAAAAGAAATAAAGATAAGAAAATGGAAAAGAACAATTCCCTCCCCTAACCCCACCCACAAAAAAAATATCAAAAAAAAAATGGACAACAAAAGTAATAGTAGATTAATGGGGTTTTCTTTTAAGTTGATAAATAATGAGAAAAGTTTAAAGACTTTTTTGTGGGGTAGCAGTCTAGCTAGCAGACATACCGCGGTGATAGTTTTAAGTTAAAGATTTAATGAAACTACCATCAGTTGGTTCCCGAATCTCTAAAAGAAATCATGAAGTTTGACTCTTTGATCTGAAAGTGAAATGCTTTCCAGGAAAATAATTTGTTCCAGTTGAATTTTAGAGAGAGAAGAATTTATTTTACTGTGCCCAACTGCAAGTATATCATGTGTAAACACCGTAAAAAGAAAGTAAACAAGACTGAGGTCAAAACAGGTCAAAGACCAAAAGCATAATCAGAAAATAAGTTGAGAAGAGGCAGTGAAATTTTAAGTTATTTATATGAATGACTAATGAAGAGCTAACCTCCAACCATTTCAAGACACTAACAGCAATGCCAAAACTGAAATTTGTAAATACTTCAACAATAAGGAATATAAGACAGGCAAAATACCACAATTTTACTCCTACATTCCTAATCCTAATGACTCGATGGATCCAATTTATAATACAAGTGGAAGATAAAGAACAACCCAATGTAGTTGACCTATTGATAAATGTTATAAAAACGAACCTGAGCTTTTGAAACAGTCCAGGAATTGGAGATGAAATTGTCAATGGACTGTTCAGTATTGTGAGCTTCATTATTTTGCTAGGATTTTTCAAGGCCCAATTTAATCCATAAGAACCTACAAGAAATCCCTGCACAAAGAGTATTGTAAGTTAAAGTTTTCTTGATGTTAAACTGTGAGCTTCAGTGATGTTAAACCTACAAGAAATCCATAGGAACCTACACGTTATCAAGCAAGGTCCAAGAACAAAAATCATAAATCTATAGCACACATAATAAACATTATTCCAATCCAGAAACTGAAGAAGAAGTTTTTATGCGGCCTAGGTTAAGATCAAGTCTAATAAACCTAGAAGAATATCCAAGAATCTGAAGCACTTCTTAACATAATAGAAGCACTTCTTAACATAATAAGTATAATGTTTTTACACTTTTGGGGTATGTTTTATACCCAAAACGCAGAACTCCCTTGTGAATCACAAATATACCCATAATCCGTGTGGTCTAGAGTGAAAGTGCAAAACCACCCAGAATTTGCACTTTTTTTTTGCAAGGTATTTCAGCGTTTGCTGCTTTCTATACATGCATGATACTTGTATCCAGATATTTATACCAAAGTATATGAGAAACAAGACTCTTTAATTTGAGGGAAAAGGACTATTCTTCAACCAAGACCCATAGTGCACTAAACCTCTCCCCAAGCACAACTCCCACTTTTAGTTACCAACTACATAAAAAGCTCTGGTTGATCTTTTTTTTTTCCCCAAGTTTGTATGATATTCTCAACTCTTTACTTATATTTAAGAATTACTAGATGCAAATGGAAGCCTTTCAGGTAAATTGGGCGACAGTGAAATATTGGGTGTTGAAGTTCAGGCTGTAGTAGCATATAATAGGTTGACCCAAGGTGCATAGTGATATAAAAGAAATAGAAAACAGGAGCCTTTGTGCTTATAGAGGAGGATGTTAGAATATTCTAGAATATTCTGAGTTGATTTGATTTATTGTATTTATTGTATTTCCATATATTCCTGGCTCCATTCACCTATAAATAGAGCCATATATTGTACAACTTAATATATACAGAAATATACATTTTCTTTTCTCTCTCAATTTTCACACCCGTGAATCTCTTTCCCAAGCCTCAATTCATTGAACTCCCCACAAGCAGAAAGCAATGCGACCACAGTGACTGAGTTGGGTCTCAAGTTCTCCCGCTGCATTTCCATAAACAACAAAATTGCCTCTTCGGGACAAGAACAACCAACAAACCCACAAATCATAGCATTCCAAGACACCAAATCTCTTTCAGGAATTGCATCAAACACGTTGAGGGCGTCCTCGAGAAGTCCACACTTGCAGTAGAAATCAACAAGAGCAGTCTGAACTTTAACATCATCGATCAAGTTCGTGTTCCGAAGGTGATTGTGTATCTTATTCCCTGTTTCGATCGCCTGTAGCCTCCCACAGGCCTGGAGGACGAGGGGAAGAGCGGAACTATCGGGCAAGATGCCCTGAGCTTCCATTTGGGTGTAGGTACCAAGAATTGCACTGTCATCTTTCAGTTTTGCGTGGTGTTTGATGACGGAATTCCAGCGTTTGGAGTCTGTGATTGGACTTTGCCTGGGCGGGAGTGCTAGTTTTTGGAGACTCAGTGATGCAAAAACCACCATTAAGATAAGAGGTCAAGGACTGGCAGGTAGTCATGGAAGACAATGCACCCTGCTTTGTTTTGTTTTATTATTGACAGTATTTTTTGTTAAAATATTTTATTTTATTTTATTTTATTTTTTTAGTGTTTGATTAACAAAATATAAATAAAATATTTTTTTAGATAAAATATTTTCTATTTTCTTATGTTTTGACTCTTGTCCTTCCCAAATGTAGATATATGAAGGGTGATAATTAATTAATTACTATTTGGGCTAGTATTTTAAATGTTTTTATATAATTTTTTTTATCTTTAATGATTTTTTTTTATAAGTTCAAACAAAAGTATTTTTTTAGATTTTTATTATTATGAAAAATCGAAAAAATAAAAAATTAATTTTTTTTACAAAATTCATACAAGACAAAAAAAAAAAGTTTTAAAAAACCACTTCAAGGCTTTTTTAAGACTTTTCTTATTTTTAGTAACATTATTTTCACTTTAATTTAACTAATGGTAATTTCAGAATTTCTCTCGTTGTGACCCACCAAAAAAGTAGTAACTAAATGATCAAAAAAATTAAAAAATGTTCATATTTTACACCCAAAAAAAACTAAAAAAAACCACTTTAGTCTTAAGGATTTTTTTGGTATTTAATCTTTTTTTAAATAAGTAAAAAAAGATTTAGTGGTTATAAAAATTCATATTTAATCTTTTTTTGGTATTTAATCTTTTTAGCGGTTATAGTTTTAGATTTATTTTATCGTAATTAATTGAATAAGTAAAAAAAACTAAACCGGACAAGTAAAAAACATATTAGTAAAGATCAAAAAAATCAACAAAAAAAAAAAAAAACAAAAGAAAGGCTGCCCCAACAGTGAAAAGGTTCCATCAAACATTAGACGATATAGAGGAGACCTCCGGACCCAGTGGTCAAATTGCCTACTTAGGCTCCTCATGGTCGGCGGTTCGAGACTTCCCCCCTCCCCCTCCCTCCCTTCCCAGTCCCGAATTCCCTGTAATCCTTTAATCCAAAAAAAAAAAAACATTAAACGATATCTAAATTTTTTCATAACTTTGTTGTCAAAAAAATATAGTTTTAAGAGTAATTTAGGTATAACTCATATATAACTAATTATTTACGAATAAGTGTCAAATAAGTTCCAAATTCAAAAAAATACCATTCTTATCTCACATAACAATCATACTGGTTGTTATGAGATTGAGAGTAAATTAAGAATAATTGTTTAGATTTTTTAAAAATAGGAATTATCCCTAACCCAAATATTTTATGAAAGTTATCCCTAACTACTTCTTTTCAAGTGGATTGATCCCTAATTTCACTAGTTTCAATCTAACAATAAAAACTTATTTTGAAAATATTTTCATGTGTTAACTTAACACTAAAAAATCCAATTGTAAAATATTTTTATAAAAAAATATTTTACATTGAAAGGATCCTAAGTAATTTTGAATAAATAATGTAATTCTATACATTTCTCAAATTTTAATGGATAACATCACTAATATTTGTTTTTTAGGTGGTGTTTCATAAAATTGAACTGAAACTAAAAATCAAAATAAAGAACTCAAAACAAATGCTTGATTGTTTAAATTAAAAGTTGTTTGATAAAATAGTTTCAGTGCTGAATTAAATTTATTTGTATGGTAAGTTGAATATAATTTTTTGTAATTTTTTTTAAAAAAATTTATATGTATTGTGGTGGCATTGATAGTGTTAATGGTGGGATAGTGGGGGTGATAGTGGTGGCATGATAAGGATAGTAACGTAGTGGTGTTGGGGGTGACAACAACGGTGATAGTAATGATTATGATAATAATACAGGAGAATGGACGGTGATAGCATGGTTGTGATTATATGGTAGGGGTGGCGGGGTAATATGAGGGTTATGGATAAGGCGGTATATGAATCCGTCCAATCGTCCTACATTTGTCCGCACTACACCGATCCACCAAGACTATTTAAAAAACTCATAACAAGTTGGACAAGTTAAGCGTAATAAATGCTGGTCGATTGTGAATAGCGGGTTTATAGATTTCACTCATCATAAAATCGCAACGTCCGCATGTATACGAATTAATACTAATTTTTTTAAATAGGTTATCTAATTTAGCCGACATCTAATATGTTTCTTTCTATCTTTTCTTCATAGCAGACTTAGTACTTCAAACTTCAAACCACATTGAATACACTTGCATTTGTGATGTACTTATTGAGTTTGTGCACTTACAATTGAATGCACTTGTAATGTACTATTTGTAGTACACTTATAATAGGAGAGAAAATATTTTGTAATAACTTTTAAATCGTCAAACCGTCCAATCCGTCATTGCAAAACAGATAAAAAATTATATAATTTGCTGGTTATAATGTAAATGGTTTTGCGCTGAGTTGAAATTTTTATACCATCATAGATGATTTGATTGACGGATTATCATTCAAATCGTACTACACTAATCTGCGCACACCCCTAGTTATGGCAATCATAAACATGGTAGGGTCATGGTGGAGGCATAATGGGCTTGGTGGCAATATGATGGTTGTAGGGGTGCGTGGCAATGGTTGTGGTATGGAGATCATGGCAACAATGTGAGAATGGTGGTGGCAGCATGGTGGGGATAGTGGTGAAGGCATGTTGATGGTGGTGGTTATGCTTGTGGCACAATAGTGGGGTTATGATGGTGGTATGGTAGAGATGGTGGCAGCATGATAAAGGTGTTGGCATGGTCGTGATAGCACGGGTGGTGATAATATGGTGTGCGTGGGGGTTGCGTGGTGGTGGTGACAATGACAGACTTATGATGGTGGTCGGGTTATAGTGGTGGTATGGTGAGAGTGGTGGCAACATGTTGGGTGTGGTGACATAATGATAGTGAGGGAGTAATGGTAGCTTGGTGGTGGTGACATTATGTTAAGGGGTAGAGGTGGTGGCAGAGGTTAGGTTATGATGTTGATATGGTAGCGATGGTGGTCCATGTTGAGTGTAGTGGTATGGTTGGGTTTTGCAGTATTGCGATGATGATGACAATATGATAGGTGTAATGACATGTTAACAGTTCAACGGTGGCGGTAGCATGGGAACGAGTAAGGGAGCACAGGCAACATGGTACTGATGGCATGGTAGGAGTAGAGATGATGACAATGATGGAATTAAATAGTGCACATCGATTCTTGTGCATAGTATGTACGAATTCACTTATAATTAAGTGAGAGATTTACTACTTAGAATTATTTAAACTCTTAGCAAGAGGTTGTTTCACACAAGTTGCTTAAAGCAAAACTCATTCACTACAATGTTTTGAGTTGAATAACGTATGTCTCTCATGATGCAAAAATTTTACACTTGCAAAAAAAGTACAACAATCTGTAAGTTTGACGAACCGAAACTTTATTTAGACTTTCACAGAGTTGGTATTGATATGCAACACTATGCCAAGAAGCAGAGATGCATAGGAGAATGAAATAGAGTCAAAAAAGGATGACAAATACTAGAGAGAGGGCCTGCTTAAGTAGATCTATTGGTACATGTTAAGACTATACCGAGTAGTCATCACACCGGTTTAATATAACAATTGAATCACTAACAAACACGAGCCGTTCTAACTCCAACGGTCTAATTCTAGTGGTAATAAATGGTAATGAAATAAATAATCTTTGACACAAAAAATGAGTCATTTTGACCAACTCGCGAATCTAATTCCCAATTTGTCAGTCGAATGGGCAGGCAACAGCAACAACACCCTCGCATGTGTGTTTTGGGTTCAACCCTCTCTTATGTAGGTCATCTCATTCACAAAACTTGGATACTCTTTGGGACTTGAACCCAAAATCAATGATGAATTAGAATTATATGACGTATATGGCACTTAAAAAACTTAGTCCTAACCTGGAATAGTTATCTTTGTTACCAAATTTTACTATTTTAAAATGGCATATTTTAGAGTTAATTTTCTCATTCACCCATTTAATGATTTTGAATAACACAAAATTCATAGTTAAACTAAAGATAGAGGTGAACATATTAACGCTTGAAATCACCTAAAAAATTAAAAAATTCTCAAGTTTGCTAAAACTAATGTATAAACATTGTTCCAAAACCAAATTTTCCAACAGAGTCCAGTCCTTTGTCATGGAGAAAAAAGATTACTATCCTAATAGTTTCTTATTTGACTTTTGAGAAACTAGAAAGGGTGAAAATTGAAAAGACAAACTTGATGGAAACACTACAAATCAAATTAGAGAATTTTTTTTTTCTTTTTTGTATGTAATTTTTAATTATCACCCTACAGGTTTTCAAAATTGACAATATTTTGCTTTTACTGTAAATTTATAAATAAAAAGTCTGAGTGCACATATGTAAATCATAGGACCAATCACAGATTATTATGTTATCGTTAAGATTTCAATAATCTATGATTAATTCTGTATTTTAAATCAGTGCATGTAATCAAACTACTGATAAATGTATTGCTACATTCCTTACTTCTCTCTCTCTCTCTCAATGTTTTAATGTACAAAAGAAACATACAAAACACAAGACAGTTTAAAATTTTCCCAGAGAATTTTCCAAGAAAAGAAAATGATGGAAAAAGGTTATTTCTAAAACCACAGGGAATGAATGTTCAGCTCCTTAGGAATCTCCACGGTCCTGTTCCGGTCCCTATCCTGCAAAAGTGGATAGATATGAGAATTTGAAGGGTAAGTAACCATGGGTACCTAAAAAAATGTCGTATTTGTACCGGATACAAATTGGATACTTATACTTTATATGATACTTTTGAATACACGAAACATGTATTTATATATATTTTTTAAATTTTTACCGAACCCGATAAATACATAACAAATTTTCAATCCCTTCTCCGCTCAAAACGATACTTATTTACATACTAGGTAGGTTCATAAGATTTTTTCTATACTTTTAACTATTAAGCCGTGGTTTGTAAGTTATTCAGCCCTCGTTTGGCAACCGGGTTAAAGCTCCTTTTTTGTCTTTTGTGCTTAAAGCCCAAAAAAGTTAAAAAGTCTCCTTTTCCAAGATAAAGGCTTTTAGCCTTTTTTTTTTTTTCTTATTTTTACATAATTTTTTTTATAGTTTTTAGAAATATCTCTATATATTTATAAAAATTATGTTTTTAAAATCTATTCGTCAAAATCTATCAAATAAGATCCATATTGAATTTTAAGCCTTTGGCTTAAAAGCCACCGCATACCACTACTGAATGAACTTTTTGTGGCTAAAAACCGCTTAAAGCCAAAAAACCCTTTGCCAAACAAGGACTCAATGTAGTGGCAGCTAACTCTAAATGTGATTTGAACACTGGATCCTTAATTAACTAAATCATTAACTAGTTTGTATATTTTGGTTTTTCAATCATTTATGTATAATCTATTTGTCTAAATATACAAAGTATATTTTTTTACAAACCTACCCGAGTCATACCATACTAAAAAAAAAAATTATATCAATATACCCGTTTGTACTTGCACGTGCACCCGTACCGTACAGGTGCTTCATAGTTAAGTAATTAAACCACTTCATTGGAGAGAAATTACCTCCAAAAACCAGCAAGTGCTCTGAGGCTCATGTAGATGGTCAAAGCAATCCAGATTCCAACAAATCCATGAGTGGGGGAAAGAATGAACAGAAGAAAGACACTAAATATTGCCACCAAAACCTGAATCAACAAGGATCATAGTTATCTATGCAGTTTGCAATCAAACCAAGTACTGAAAGTTTAAAATTTAAGCTTCATTTGATCATGAAAAACCGATTTTGAAACTCCAAACACTAGAAATGTTGCAAGTGATGGTTTTGAATCCAACTCGAATTACTATTACAATCATTTAGAACCATCGACCCAATTAATGGACAAATACCCGTTTTATTAATATTAGGTCTTTTCCCGATTCCCGACTCAATCATGTTTATGTATATTTTAATATAAAGGGGTATTTGCTGCCTATAAATTTAATAATGTGAGGGTTACAGATACTGCACTCTTTATAGTTTTCTGTTTCATAGCGATTCTTCATCTATTTTCTTAGAATTTTGATCCGGATCATGTATAACTTTTTGTATCATGTGTGATTCTATCACAACTTGACACTTAACATTATAGCTACGTTGAGTTCTTACTCTTGGTTCAGTTCTCTACCTTTAGGACAGAAAAAAAAGGAGATTTTTTGATAGATGGCAATGGAATTGTTAGAGCCAACGTTCCTTCTTGAATAGAGAATCGAAGCCAATACAATGCGTACAATCAATAAGATTGACAAAGTAGCAATTAATGCAAAAATAGCCAATTTAAAATCAAGAGTCATGCCTTTAATCCTCAAAATACATGGCATTATCCAATCCAAACCAAACCAAACCAAGCTAAGCCTTAGTCCCAATTAATTGGGGTCTGTTACATGAATGTTTTTACGCCATTCTACTATATTAAAAGCTATATCTTCAGTTAGGTTTAATAGGTTGATATTTTTTCTTAATACGGCATCCCCTATCAATTTTGGTCTACCCCTCCCTTAGTGTTTTCATTACTAATGATCTTTTCATTTTTTCTTATTACTACATCAACTGTCATACGTTGTATGTGTCTAAAGACTCCAAACCACCATAATCTATTTTCCCTCAACTTATCCCCAATTGGTGCAACCCCTACCATTTCATGAATCTTTTCATTCATAATTTTATCTTTTCTAATTTTACCACACTTCTCATTTTCACAACACTCATCTTATTTATGTGATCTTTCTTTATAACCCAACATTCTATCCATATAAAACCATTGGTTTAATAGCTGTCATATAAAATTTTCCTTTTAATCTTGTAGGTATCTGTTGATCACATAGAACTCCAGAAGTACTCCTCCATTTGATCTAACCAACTTTGATTCCATGGATTACATCATTTGCAACATTTTCATCTTTATTAATTATCGAACCTAAATAACGAAAATATTTTGAAAAAACATTGAAGACACATTTTTTGCTTTATAAATAAATCCTTTTCGAACTATGCTTACTATTATGTCAATCCAGTACTTCGAAGAGTTGAAGGATTAACTGCAAGATTATGTTTGGATCATAAATTTGTAAATAGGCTTATCAAGAGAAAATAAATTGATATCTTTTCTTAATACGGCATCCCCTATCAATTTTGGTCTACCCATTCTTTTGTGTTTTCATTACTAATTATCTTTTCGCTTTCTCTTACTACTACATCAAATGTCATACGTTGTATGTGTCCAAACCACCTAAATCTATTTTTCCTCTACTTGTCTTCAATTGGTGCAACTCCTACCATTTCACGAATCTTTTCATTCCTAATTTTATCTTTTCTAATCTTATCACACATCCACCTTAACATTCTCATTTTCACAGCACTCATCTTATTTATGTGATCTTTCTTTATAACCCAACATTCTGTCCATATAAAATCATTGGTTTAATAGCTGTCCTATAAAATTTTCCTTTTAATCTTGTAGGTATCCGTTAATCACGTGAAACTCCAGAAGCACTCTTCCACTTCAGCAAACTAATTTTGATTCTATGGGTTACATCATTTGCAACCTCCCCATCTTCATTAATTATCGAATCTAAATAACAAAAATATTTTGAAAAATCATTTGAAGACACATTTTTTGCTTCATAAATAAATCTTTTTCAAACTATGCTTACTATTATGCCAATCCAGTACCACGAAGAGTTGAAGGATTAACTGCAAGATTATGTTTGGATCATAAATTTGTAAAAAGCAAAGAATTACATTTAGCTCCATTTTATTATTTTATTATCTTTTCCTTTATATGGAGAAACTAATTGAAGAGAGAAGCCTTACCATAGAATATGCAGAGTACGCAAAATCAGATGCTCCAAAATTGACACCATCAAAAACAAAGGCCAAGGCATTGATTGGTTGTGTGGCTGCAACAAACTGATAGTGAAGGAGAAAGTGCATCAAATACAAGTTAGAACAAGAAAATTAGGGAGCATTTCTGTAACATTTTACGTTTACTATATTTATTTTTATATTTATATTTTTGTATAAATATTGTTTAACTATAAGTAGAAACATAAGTTCAACAAATATTTTTGTTTTCAAAAGAAAAAAGATTTCAGAAATTACTAAATTTTACGAAGTATTAAAATTACTAATTGTGTGTGTGTGTGTGTGTTTTTTTTTTTCTGATTTGAGGACAAGCAAAAATACCGGGATGCCAGTACTGATGAGGCGGAGGACATGGGCGTCTCTAGTAAATAATTTAGCCCGAAATTGCAACCCGACTCCGAGGACGAACGACAACACAAAACCAAGAACCAATCCCAACTGCAATATAATTTGTCAACTAACTTTGAGGAAAGAAAATATAGTCAAAAGGCTTGATCAATGTGTTAAGCTCCCATTTGGTATGACGTCTTTAGTAAATATTTTTCAATGGTAACCCAAAGGTACATACTTCTTAGATTATTTGTGTCTTGATTAATCAAAAAAGTAACAAATTTTAGCCAAGAAATGAAAAAAAAAAAATTAAAAGATGAACAATCCCGTTGCGACCTTTTTGCTACTTTTTTCATCACTAGTAATTGTTTCTAACTTTTTTCCTGAATGGGCATACTTTTTAAATTACTCATGTTACGGAAAATTTAAGAAAAAAAGAATGAATTAATTAAAATTTTAAAAAGCCTAAAAAAGCTAATCAAGTATAAGCCACCCAAAATACAGGCAAGGATATATGGTCCAAGTACCTGCAATACACGAGATGCGGTTGTTGCAGCATGGTCGAGATCTTTTTTAGCAAATGCACTTGCAAGTATTGCCTAAAAAAGCAAAATGCAACATAAGCTAAGTCTTTCGACAAAGTTGTAAAATGAAAAGCTTGAAATATAATTAAAAAAAATCAAACAATCAATATAATTAAATCAAATCATAGCGTAAAAGCTCTGCATTTTGGGTTTAAAAAAAAAAAGCCTCTAGGCAACACGGTTGATACCATGTGATCAAAATCGATCCCACAGAAGCAGAGCTTTTAGACCAGTGGATAAAATGAAAAACTCGAAACAAACAAATCGGTCAAGATGATTCCGACAAATCATACATTATTCCTTCAAAAGCAATTATTCAATGATCTTGTAGCAAGTTTAGTTGATGCACAAACTTCACAATTATTAGTGTTCGTAGTGGGATTCATCATTTTTTATCCTAGTTTTAGTCATAATATAAAGAAGTGTCATTTAGAGATTGAAGTGCAAAATTACTAAAAGGGTATTGAGCAACTGCTTTCCCTTCCCATGTTACCACGAGATTTGATAAATTCTCAAGATGTTAATTGTTCATTTTTACCTGTCCAGCAACAGCTAATCCATCAGCAAGAAGAGATGTTGTCAACCACACTTGCAAACACACTTGAAATGCTGCCATTGATGTTGAGCCCTGGCGGGCAGCCATGGAAGCCGCCAGGGTCACACAAAAGGTCACCGCTATTACCCTCATTAGTAACAGAAAACCTGAATTCCATAAATAAGCAAACAATATATTAATCCTGCTTAAAATTAAAATGCTAAAAAAGTTAATGAGTTGTAGAAAGATCTTTCGGGCTAGAAATATCGAAGACTAGGTAAAAAGTTGAAAAAATAAAAAGTCCAAAAATAAGGAAAACAATACGATAAAAGTAGCTATCATTATGGCACGACGAATGGGCCCAAAAGGAGGGTAGGCAAGGCCGGAAGGGTGGTCCAACCCCAAGTTTTTGGAAATTCTATTATTATAGTCATGTTTGTCCTAATTATTTTAAGATCTTATAAGTTTGGTCTCCTAATTTTTTTTTAAAAAATAAATCCAATTTCGAGTCCCATGAATTTTTTCAAAAAAGTCATCCGTCCCATTTGTTAAAATCCTAGATCCGTCCCTTGTTTTTACAATTACAATAATCCAAAAAATAATAATAATAATACACTATACAAGCCATTTGATAATAAGGAAATAAAAACTCGGCATATATGCAATAATAGAAATGTAGTCAAATTCACATATAAGTAAATTTGTTATAAGTTTCCTGATAACTAGAAGTAATGTTAATAGCCAATGTTGACAAAATCTGCAGAGTTGATTTTCAAATTAGCCCCACATAAATTATTTTATACAATTCAAATTTAAACCTTTTTTTTTTTTTTGAAAGAAAAGGAAGGAAACATAAAATAAAACTTGAGAAACAATAACATGAAAGGTTGTGGAACATGCTCCCAATTGAAAGACAATGATGTTATTACAATATATGAGAATGAAAGCTCTAGCCATTGTATATGCTAGAAAGGAAAAGGCAAAGGCAAAACATTCTAGCATGTAAATTTACAAAATTGTACAAGAAACATTTATTTATTGAAAAAATAAATAGATAAATGAAAAAGTAACTACAAAAGGAAAAGATATGAACCCCACCATTTTTAAGAAATCGACCGAATTGCAGATATTTGACGCTAGGTGGTAAAAGATCAACTTGTTGCCATAATCTCCAAAAAAGTATGATTGAAATAAGGTACCTATCATGTAATTTTAAGTGTGAAACAGGTACCTAAAATGCCCTCACACCAAATAGAGGTTCGTAGCATATGCAAAAAAAAATATATACATTGCAACATTTGTAAAAGCAATTAAAGATTCACTTACTGAGAAATAACATGTGCAATGGCTGCACCTCTGACGCCCATATGGAAAATGAACATGAATATTGGATCCAAACTTATATTTGTCAAATCTCCGGCCACTGAATTTAAAAGGATTAAAAAAATGAGTACATTTTTGGCCTCACAAATAGTTATTCCAATAAACAAATGTGAAAAATGTTTTAATAAATATAAGATAAATTATTCAATTCATAAGGTCAATTAAAATTGAAGATCCCTCTCTAACACGAGGTTTGTTAGTGAGTTAATTTTGCATTCTACTGACCATGTAACACCACGTCCATGTCGAAACTTCACATGGGTAATCTTGAGAGTATAAATGGAACCATTGAATCGAATTGTTACCTTCTTAATTAAGTAGCCTTTTTCAGATGAGCTTTCATGGTTGATTACTAGGGAATAAGCTATGTCCAAGTGACTCTAGCGCTCAACACTTCACGAGAAGCGAATCTACGAAGGTGGGGGAGTTTGTAATGTTAGGTTGGTGTCATGTATTCCTGATATCCATGGTCGATAGGACATTCAGACATAGTTGGAATGATAAAAAAGGTGAAAACAACCCCAAGACCTCTGCAGAGAAGAAAGAAACTGAGAAAGGGTTTTTAGCCGATCATGTAGTCCAAAGACCAATCGAATGGTCCGTGCGAAAGCGCATTTTATTGCGGTGACTAAGGTTGCATCCGTTGCATGGTTTGACCTAGTTTATGATCTATATAAATTAAGGAGGTTATAATAGAAACCCTAGTGAAGGTGTGTGCCTAACTCAAGTGGGGAAAAAAGCTCCTATGACCACCTGTCACCCAGGGTTCAAACCCTAGGGTCCCCATACCCTTTTTACTAATTAAAAAAAAAAAAAAACCATAGTAAGTATAAGGCACAATGTGAGGATACACTATAGATGCAAGTAGAATAACATAATTCAGTAATTTTGGGTTACCTACAAAGAGGAATAGTAGTCTATTTATATTAACGGTATAAGATTACAAAAAGAATTAGAGATCTACAATATAAGAAAGAAATAAAATGAAAGATAATATAACCATAAAATAAGAAATCCTAATTTCCTAATATGTTGATTCTAGTAATCAAGCCATAATTAATGAAATCCTAATTTTCTAAATATATTATTTCCAACACTCCCCCTTAAACTGAGACAAAGGTATCAATCAAATCCAGTTTGACAATTGAAAACTTGAGCAAAGATGATCCCACTTCACACGCTTAGAATCGGTCTTTGAAGGTACCTTCTTAATTTTCAAAAAACAACTAGATTTTAGAATAACGCTACCGGGACAACAATGGTATCCACAAAATATAGAGAAATGCTACCGGAACAACATCGGTAGAAAGGCGGAGAATCATCAAACCCAAGAAGATTGCTACCTAACCGGTAGCCCCAAGCAAATATGGTGAACGACGCTACCGGAACAACATCGGTAGAAAACTGGAGAATCGTCATACCTAAGAACACAACTACCAAATCGATAGCCTCAAACAAATATAACGAACGACGCTATTAGAACAACATCGATACAAAATCATAGTATCGTCATATCCAGAAACATTACTACCAAACAAAAAATCAACATCACTCAAAACCGAAATCAATGCTACTGAACTGATAGCTCCAAGCAAATATGATGAACAACGCTACTGGAACATCAGTAGAAATTCATAGAATCGTCGTACCCAAGAACATCACTACCGAACAAAAAATTAACAACCCTCAAAACCAAGAATGAGATTTAAGTTTATTATCACAATTAGGAAAACCAACGATAGCGACAAAGATTTCAACAATGACGGTATACAAACAACAAATTGATGATACCAGTGAAAGAATACATGCGACAAAGTTGAGGGAAAGTAGTGGCGGTAATTAGGGTTTATGGACGACCTTTTTTCTTTCTTCTTCTTCATATTTTGGTTCTGATACCAAGTAGAATAATAGAATTCAAATAATTTTTGGCTTACTTACTGATAGACTTGCAGCAATTCTTCTCCAGAAAATGGAAATGGAAAGAATTCGAAATAGTATTTTTATTAATGGTGTAAATTGATTACAGGTAAAAAACAACAGTGGAGGAAGGAGAAGGTGAGAAATAGATCTAGAGAAAGGAGAAAGACAGAGAAAGGAAGATACAGGCAAATCAACAACCCCCTCTAACTCCCGTCACTCCTCTATTTATACTACACGACTACAATTACAGCTGTAAACTGGCTAACACATGACAGCTGTAAGACACGTGTACCACTAACTAACTAACTAACAAACATTGCTTCAAGATTGAGGAGGAACCGAGTCTTCACCAATAGGGCGTGAACTAGAATCAATTCCTTGAACACTGGAATCGATTCCTTGAACACTGGAATCGATTCCTCTTGACACTAGAATCGATTCCTTGAACACTGGAATCGATTCCTCTTGGCCTAGAATCAATTCCTTGAACGCTGGAACCTATTCCTCTTGACACTTGAATCGATTCCTTGAACACTGGAATCGATTCCTCTATGCTTATCACTTACATAGAGGAATAGCGGTCTATTTATATTGACGGAATAAGATTATAAAAGGAATTAGAGATCTACAATATAAGAAATAAATAAAATAAAGACAACATAACCATAAAATAAGAAATCCTAATTTCCTAATATGTAAATTCTAGTAATCAAACCATAATAATGAAACCCTAATTTCCTAAATATATTATTTCCAACAAGATTAAGACCAAAGAGTGTAAAGAGATGTTCAAATACACTAGAGTGAGTTTGCTTTGTATGGATCGTAGCCTATGTTCCTTTTTTTTGCTGCGTTAGGGGATTCGTGTCCTAAAAATTCCAACATGTAACACTAAGTCTCATATTGAAAGTTTTACATGGGCAATCTTAGATGTATAACTATGAACACTGAACCCAATAATCACATTTTTTTTATAGGCAAATACTCACACCTCAATAACTCCCACATATTGCACTTAACAAGGTTTAAAATCCTAACCTCTCATTTAAGAGGCTAACACCTATACCATTGGGCCAAAGGCCATTTGGTAATTATCACGTTATTATTGGCTAGCCCTTTTGAGTAAGCTTTGGAGATTGTTATTCGTTAGCTACATAACGATGGCATATAAAGGAGTTCTTGTGTCCTTAAATCCACGGAAGACTCCTTGCATGGCCAAGGAAAGTAGAACTGCAGGAGCACCAAGAAATCTTAATATCAAGTATTGTTGTGCAGGCTCTAGCATGGGGGAATCCTGCATAAGAAAATCATGGTGCGATTATCGACAAGAATGCTAGAAATTTTAGGACACAAAAAAG
>JAULLF010205796.1:0-12048 GCA_035668175.1 Sarracenia flava
ATTAAATATATGCTTTATATATTTTAGTATAATTTTATTATGCTAAAATATAATAAAAATAAATATTATTTTTCTTATTATTTGGCCGGCCCTAGAGTGGGTGGGGAGAGGATATCTTGTGCTAAAATTTAGGTTAAGACTTGGTCTTGGTTTCCTATTCTTTTGACACATGGATATATACTCTCATAATTAGAGAATAAGGGGGTGATTTTCTAAGATCATGATTTTTCTCTAGAAACCCTAGATTTCCCTCAAAGCCGCCGGCCCCTCCTTGGTGTTGAAGTTTGTTCTTCAATCTTTGAGGATCAAGGTTCGTGTGTAGAAGCCATCAAAGCAACCGTCTCGGATCGGCGCCCACTCGTTGGAGACGGTACGTGACGGGGAATACATGAGAAGATTCCGAGGTGGTCTCACCAACGGATACGAGGAAGGTTGTGATTTTTTGACAAATCACAAAGGTATATTTCTGATCTCATAGATTAGAACTCGTTAAGATTCGCAAAAAACGAACACTTAAATCGATTTTAAAACTTCTGTTGTGGCGATTCCAACAATTGGGTCATTTTTATATCCAAATCGAAGCCTCAAAAGTCAGTCATCTTTCCAATGGTGTAAACCTCATATAAAAATTCCTTTTGTAGGAAAAGTTATGCCTAAAAAAGCGAAGGTCTATCGGTCTCTCCTCATCCGTCGTCCGCTATTGCGTATCAACCTAAAACTTAAAAATGGAAACCCATCCCTACTCCGAACCTTCTCAAACATAACCCAACACTTAAGAAAAGTATAATGAAGCTAGCAAAACAAACGGCGCAATCATCGGACCCCGAATCGTCAATAAACTTAAATTCTTTGAAAACTTTTAACCTGTTTCTCAGAAAAACAAACGAACACCGGTTTGAATTAAAGTTTAAAACTCGAAACGATCCATGATCCTACGGCCCAAGCCTACCCAAAGCGTGCCTAACAGCGTCACACGTGTAAACTAGGTTTGGGTTATTCCAATGAATCACTTTTCTCATTATAGAGCTTGAACTTCGGTGGCCTGAACTTCTTTTGTGGATCTGCGTTATCAATCCCTTTGGAGAGAGGTGACGTCGAGATCAACTTTAGGTCCCATCGTGTCATTTCCTGGCCATTTGAGCCCCTTGGTGTTGTATCCAATCATCTATACTTTATTTTATCCATTTTGTAGATTGGTGTCCCTACAATACTTGTCTCACTTTAATTTTGTTTAGGACATAAAATGTCATGGATTTCTCTATTTTTACATCTGATGATGATGTTATCCTTTATCTTTGGGGCCCTTGACGCTGCCTTTGAGCACTTTGCGTTCATGCCATTTTAGATGATCTTGGCCATGAGACTCATGTGTCTGGTTGAGGAGTTCACCTCCCCTAGGTTCTTGAATAAGAATCTAAGAATCGTAGTGGGCATCTATAACCTGTATCCTTCAAGCTCGTCAATGACACTTTCTAGCGGGCCAACCTTGCCACCATTGCATCTCGCTCCTAAGAAGCCAGAGATGACGTCCGTTCTCTTTAAGAACTGGTAGTTTAATAATGCACCCTCCTACCACCTTGAAAAACACTGTGCCCTATGCTCCCTAACTTCGCGCGGGGCCTCAGGGTGCCACCAATTGTCTTGCACTACTAAGCTTAGGCATTGATCAGGGGCCATATTCCCATTTTTCCCACTGCTTATCCTCTGGCATCTCGGTTCGATGCATGGCTCATCGCTTCAAGTTCAAGGATTTTCGTTTCCATAGATGGCGCCAAATTGTGCGAGTGAATTTTTGCATAATCCTTATGCTCAATAGGACTTAGGCCCTATAGTCTCTTTGTTTAGAACCTTGAATGAATCTCTAATCGATATCACTCGTTCATGTAAACACAAAGAACGCCTTTAGTGCTTTCCGACCAGATGTGATCGAGAAGCACTCAGACACCAAGTTAGATATCTTTCTGGAAAGGTCTAAGACTTAAGCATGGAATGAATGCCATACCTTCCATAGGATGGGGGAGTCTTCTTTTTATAGTAATGACACGTCTCGGGTTTTGAACCCCTACAAGACTCTGCAGTCTATGGGCCAAAAGGTTTGGTCATATCCCTAAGATCCTAAAGGATCTTTGGTCATCTACCCATTGAATCTTTCTTTATCCAGTGGTTTTAGGCAATTATGTTCATCGGTCCATGTCTTCAAGCAAAGCTCGAATCGGAGTTGTTGAAGGTCCTACTCTCCCATGCCGGGCTTGGACCTTGGGCCCCGAACATGGGCCATGGGCCTCGAACACGAGTCTCAAGCCTAATAGTTTGGCTTTCTCAATATTCAACATATATCTTGTTCCATGGTTTTTGACAAATAAATTTTAAAATTATAATATTTATAAAAAAACAAATGTGTATAGTAAAAGATGTGATACTTTTAAAGTATATAAAATTATTAATAAAAATAAGATGGCTAAAAGGCTAAAAGTTTTTGTATACTTGAATAAGGCTTTTTGACTATTTTGAATTAAGCCAAAAAAAAAAAAAGATTTGAGCTTTAAGCATTCAGGGAAATTGCCCAGAATCGGTGGCCCGGCCTGGATTTCAGTTCGGGGTAACATGTTCGGCCGACATTGGTGGGGGAGAAGGGAAAAATCGTTATTACCGACCTGAACAACGATGACGAGGTTGGTCTAGCAGAGGCCGAGCCTACCATTCATTGGGCACCCTGGGGTAGAAGGCCCAGTTCCTCACCTCCTCATCCTCCACCTGAAACCCTTTTCTTGAATTTTTGTGAAGATTTTCTAAATCTCCCTTTAATCTCTTGCAACAAATATTATCCGTTTCTTTTTAATGCTTTCTCTTTTTTTGTTGGTATACTCTGATACGATGCTTTTTCGGGCCTATGTTGTGGGCTAATGACTCCCCAGGCTTCTGAATACACTTGGTAGATGTTGTGGTTCTTCCTCATGTTGTAGTTTTTTTTTGCATGGTTCCCTAATTAGATTTTATTCATCCTGCCACCTTGGTGGGCCCCTGGCCTTTGTATGGTGCTAGTTACGTGTAACATTTCGTTAAGGGTTGTTTATTTTTTGCCCCGATCTTTTTTGTTCAAGGGGGATTTTGACCTATATTCCTCCATGGACTGATCACTCCAGGCACGTGGCCCTAGAGGAGAGATTTTGTTCTCAACGCCGCCCTTGGGCGCAGTAGTCTCCATTTTCTACTGGGGCATGTGACCGAGGAAGCAAGATCTTGTTCTCAACCCTGTCTGTAGGCACAGTAGTCATTGTTCTTTACTGGGGCACATGACCCATGAAGAAAGATCTTGTTTTCAACACTGTCCGTAGGCACAATAGTCTTCATTCTCTACTGGGGCACGTGACCCAGGAAGAGAGATCTTGTTCTCAACCTTACCCGTATGCACAGTAGTCTTCATTCTTTACTGGGGCATGTAACCCAAGAAGAGAGATCTTGTTCTCAACCCTGCCCGTAGGCACAATAGTTTTCATTCTCTATTGGGGCACGTGACCCAGAGAGAGATCTTGTTCTCAACCCTGCCTGTAGGCAGAGTAGTCTTCATTCTGTATTGGGGCACGTGACCTAGGGAGAGAGATCTTATTCTCAACCCTGCCCGTAGGCACAGTAGTCTTCATTCTGTATTGGAGTGTGTGACCCAGGAAGAGAGATCTTATTCTCAACCCTACTTGTAAGCACAGTAATTTTCATTCTCTATTGAAGACATAGTGCATAGAGTTACGTCGAAATATATTTATTGAGATGAAAATGATGTATGAGCATACAGGGTCTATTGAAAGGACGACCAAGTGTACCACCCTTTTAGGGGTAATATCTCCTTAAGTGCTCAGCGTTCCATGGATGAGTTAAGTCTCGCCCTTCCATGTCTTGCAGCCTGTATGCACCTCTACCCGCCACAGCTTTCACGACGTTGGGACCTTTCCAGGTAGGTCCTAGCTTTCCTTCAGAGGGATCTTTGGTGGCTAACATGACTGTCCGTTGGACTAAGTCTCCAGGATGGAATTTCTGTTCTCTGACGTGGGAGTTATAGTATTTCCTCATCCTGCTCTGCTATGCTGCTACTTGCATTACGGCCAACTCCCTTACTTCGTCAATTAAGTCTAGATTCAAGTTAAGCTATTGGTCGTTAATGAGGGGATCGAACAAAGTTGTTCTGGCACTCGGCATACCAATTTCTACTGAGAAGATGGCCTCATGGCCGTAAGTCAGTAGATATGGGGTAGACCCTATCGAAGTCCTTGCGGTTGTTCTATAAGCCCAAAGGATGTTAGGTAACTCTTCAGCCCATAACCCCTTAGCCTTTTCTAGCTTTGTCTTTATTATCTTCAGTAGCGTCTTGTTGGTTACCTCTACTTGCCCATTAGACTGGGGGTGGAAAGGTGACACGAAATGAAGTTCAATGCCCAGCTCTGCACAATTTTTTTGAATTTTCTATTATTGAACTACTTGCCATTGTTTTTCACTATGACCCTCGGGATACTAAATCGGCAGACGATCATCTTCTAGATGAATTGTGTGGAATTCTGCTCCGTTAATTTGGCCATGGGTTGGGCTTCCACCCATTTAGTGAAGTACTCAATTGCTACCAATAAAAATTTAACCTGTCCCTTAGCCATTGGGAGTGGACGCACGATGTCTAGCCCCCACTGTGCGAATGGCCAGGGGGTTGTAAGGACTGTGAGCTCTACCGGTGGTTGATGAGGGACATTGGCGAAACGTTGACATTTGTCACATTTTGCTATGAACGCCTTTGTATCTTCGGCCATAGTTAGCCAATAGTATCCAGCCCTGGCGATCTTACCTGCTAACGATCCGTACCCCGAGTGGTTTCCTCACACTCGTTCGTGAATTTCCCTCATAACATAATGGGCTTCGTTATTGTCAAGATAGCGCAGGTAAGGGATTGACACCTCCCTATGGTAGAGAACATCCCTTATCAACAAGTACCTAGCTACTTTGAACTTGAGCCTGCTCGCTTCTTTTTTATCTTAGGGGAGTTTTCACGAACGGCTGAAGTCGACGATAGGGGCTGCCCAACTAAAACCCTCTGGCGCTGACACTGGCAAGGCTTGCCTGGGTTGGTCTATGACTTGGGGGGCAATGCTGTCGAAGAATACGCTCTCTGTTGGTTGTCCCAAAGGGCTTGGGGTGCTTTGGGCAAGCTGATCGGCCTCGCTATTGTCTGTTCAGGGGATCAGTCTTACTTTGAAAACCTCAAAGTCCGAGAGTAGTTGCTGTACGAGGTTCCTATATTCCTTTAGATTATCGTTCCTTACGTCACATTTTCTGCTAACCTGCTGGGCCATGAGCTGCGAATCAGTGCCTACTGAAACCTGTTCCACGTCGTACAATTACGCTATCTGAAGCACTCGGATGAAGGCTTCGTACTCCACCTTGTTGTTTGTGACCTGATAATCAAGCTTAATGGTGTGCCTCAGGTGGTCAGATTGAGGAGAAGTAAACGTCAGGCCTACTCCACCGACATTCTTCCTAAATGAGTCGTCGGCCCAAATCTCCCATAGTTGAGACTTATCAAAATCCGGGATTCTCGTGTTACCACTCGTCGAGGTTCTTTCTGAGGCTGTTGGCTCAGGTTAGACGGTGACGGTCCCGTCCTCAATGGCCTACTCTTACCCTTGATCGGTTGCAGCCAACTTTACAAAAAAATCCACCACGGCCTGGCCCTTCACTACAAGTCGATGCATGAACTCTATATCGTATTGACTGAGTTCGATTAACCATTGGACCAGTCTTCCTCAAAGTTTGGCTTTCTCGAGGATCTTCTTCAGTGGTTGGTCAGTGAACACTACTATTGAGTGAGACTGGAAGTAGGGTCGCAGCCTCCTAGAGGTGACTATGAGTGCAAGGGCGAGTTTTTCTAACAATGGATATCTGGTCTCGGTTGGGGGCAGGGTTTTGCTAATGTAGTAGATCAGCTTTTGCTGACCTGTCTCTTCCCGAACCAACGCGGCGCTCACTGCGGCCTGTGATACGGCTAGGTAAAGGTAATGCTTCTCCATGTCAATGGGACTTAACAGTAGGGGAGGGTTGGCCAAGTAAGCTTTGAGTTGGGAGAAGGTGTGATTACCCTCTTTCGTCCATTCAAAGGCTTTTCTCAGCACCTTAAAGAAGGGTAGGCACTTGTCTGTTGCTCTGGACACGTAGTGATTGGGCGCCGCTACTCTCTCGGTCACGCACTGTACTTCCTTCGTTTTGGTTGGTGGTTGCATGTCAATGAAGGCTTGGATCTTGTCGGGGTTTGCCTCTATTCCCCTTTGGCTGACTAGGAAGCCTAGAAATTTCCTGGTCGAGACCCCAAATGCGCATTTATCTGGATTAAGCCTCATTTGTTACTATTCTAAGACCCAGAAGACCTTAGCCATATCTGCCATGTGTTGATCAGTAGTTTTTCTTTTTACTAGCATGTCATCAAGGGGAAGAGCATTGGACTACGGTCAAGAATATACTCAAGTACCTGAATATGTTGGTGTACCAGGCAGATAGTCTTATACCCTTGGGGTACACTGACTCTGATTTCCAGGCTGATAGGGATTCGAGGAGGTCCACCTCGAGGTATTTGTTTAGGGCCGGGAGTTCAGTCAAGACCTTTAGTGGAATAAGTCTTGGTTCGTACAAGAAAGGATCTAACTCGGGGATTGAGTTAGAGATATCTAGTTTTCTCGTACGGTTAGCCCGAGTCCTACACTTCCTCGTGATCTCTCACGTAGCTCGATTATATGTGCGGATTATTTCTTGTTTGTTTCGGTAATTATTTAATTTAATTCGATCGTCGGATTTTTCGCCGGGACGGTCGAGGTATTAAATTAAATAATCAGGGGTGTTTTTGGTATTTGACACACCTAGGGATTTAATCCCAAGGTGGATGGCCCTAGGGAATATTTTACTTAAGTATATTTTATATATACTATCTTCGTGGGGTGGTCTCGCCTCAACTTATTGATTCTAGAAATTCTACGATTAATTTCAATCGGTATATCTCTATCCCATGAAGATAGTAGTTTTGGTTTTTCATGAAAAATGCGAGATTACGGTTTTACGGCCCCGTAATCGATCCTAAAATAATTTTTTAAATCTTCCGTTGCGCCGGCTTTAACACATGGGGTGAGATTGGTTGTGGTAGTCGTAATTAGTTAAATTTATTTGGGCTTGCCTATGGTTTTGACATGTGAGTTGATGTTTGCCCCTAGGTGATGAAATGCTTAGGTATGATCAAATTATCCGAGTTTTGGGAATTTTTAGAAGGTGTGATGAATATGTATATGTAAAGTGATGATTTTTTAGTCAATGACATAATGTCAAACCCGATTAATGTATGATAGGGGAGACCCACCCCTTCGGTATATCTGTAAGTTTGGGTGTTGTTCTTAGGGGACTTAAGGGGAGACCCACCCCTTCGGTTGTATTGGTAAGTTTGGACGTAGTTCCCATGGAACTTATAGGGGGTCCACCCTTTGGTTATATCCGTAATTTTTGGCGCCATGCACATGTGAGATTACAGGGAGACCCACCCCATTGATTGTATCCATAAATTTGGGCGTTATGGAACATAGTACAGTGTGGAATAAGTAGATGAGAATAGGGCTAATATTCCTTTTTTTTACTTTGTCAATTAGTCTGAAGTGAGTGGATTCCGACATGAAATATTGCTATAGGCAAATAACCTAACCTAAAGGGGGGTATAGGTTAGGCTTTGGTTAAAAATGCCAACAAAAAACTAATCTGTTATTTTCTTCAAAAGAATTAATTTTTATATAACCTAACATGCATCTAGTGGGTTAGGATTTCATGCAACCAATCATAACCAAAATAACCGAGAATAAGCAATCACATTGTACACAAGGTTTACGTGGAAACCCTAGTGAAAATAATCCCTGGGATGAAAACCATGACACCAAACACACAACTATATATTTTTACAAACCAAGAAGGTTATTAAAATACAAGAAAAGGACTAATACTCATATACCCATGGATGTCTAACTCCGGCATTCTTGACACAGTTGCCCCTAGCTCCTTCCTTGATCTTGTAGAGTCCATGGGAGCCACTCTCGATCTCTGTATCAACGACAACTTTGATTTCCCTCGGTCAAGATGTGTGTGTAGTAAGGAAGGTGTATATATGATATGGTTGATGGATGGATAGTGGATAAAGCTATAGGTAGCACATTAGACCAACCATTAATGGTGGAATAAATGTCCTAGGAAGCTTGAAGGCAAGCATTCATCATGGGTTGAACGTTTGAAGGTTGATGGGTGCATGTCAAAGAGAACTATGTCTCAGGGGAAATTAATGCCAATCCACACAACCCTAGCGGTTGAGAACTAGTGTATATATAGGAAAATACACTTGCGCTAGAACTCTCATCGAGCGCGTCGCAGGTGCTATAACGCACATGAGCGCTCATTCGAGCGCAGTTGAAGATGACAGGCTTTTTCTACCCACGCCAATGAGAGTCGTTAGGGTTTCACTGCTGAGCTCGATCACTCTTCAGGTGTGCTACAGGCGCCAGCAAAACCCAACTCTTGTCAAAGAGTAAATAAGACATTTAAATCGGGCCACTCGAGTTCTCTTGCGCACCTCAATGTCTCAACTCTCAGCTTATCGAGATAGGCACATTTTAATGTTTACTGCTCAACACCATACGAGTGTTCTACAAACGCTCTAGGGTGCTACAAGGAGCTCGAGCCCCTTCGCACGCCAGTGCCTAGAATTCATAGTAAGTCATGAATTCTCTAAGGCAACAATATACACAAACTACCCTAATGATATGATATGAAATGCATATAGGTATGTGTATGTGAGTTCCATATACCTGTAAGGATCGGAGCGGGCTTGCTGAAAGTGAGCAGGACGTAAGACCTAGACACAAACACCCAAAACACCTAAACTCAAAATAAAGATACAGACACAATAGTTTTGTTTTACTCAACCCGGGAATAGGTAATATACTAACAAATATCATCCTTCACAACAAACATGTGGTCTCACACATCATCTTGCAGATCTCTTTCATGTTCATCAGGTCGAAGATCTTCGAACATCTCTTTCCAAATATCAACCAGATCATCATAACAAACTCGGACCACATCCAAGTAACACATCCAATACGTCACTTGAAACTCATTGAAAACCACTAAAGGTCAAACAACATAGTCATGACCCATACCATCGGTCATAACTCTAAATGCTGACCACACAAGCAGTTCTCACCACAAGCATGTCCTCAAGAAAGACCCTCAAGAGAATCAAGAACTCATATCTCTCTTCCAAAAGAAACTGCCAACACAAATCTCGACACCAAACAATCGAACGGCACCACTGCTATACCAGCATCCAAGGTAACCCAATAGGAACCCTACAGCGATTAAAACACAAAAGTGTCCCAATGAAAACCATACACAAGGCTCACCTCAACCAACTCCCAAAAATACCACAACCCAAACATCCGAGGTCGTGTACCATAATCCATCGCCCCAACCGAAAGGTACTATGATCCATAATGATCTCAAATCCAACTGAATGTCCCATGGGCACACTCACGACTATCAAGTCAATTGCACCATCCAAGTGCCTACTACCAAGCTCATGGTCTAACACAGAAACATCGAAAATAGATCCAAGCCCAAGCTAGAGTAACATAACCAAAGTCCACAACTAGGCATTCGTCCCAAAGAAAACCCCTCTTTATCTTGACACAACTCTTAATCCTTGGACTTGCGTCGGTCACAGAGTTGAATACATGTCCAACAATTCTTCCCTTCGGAGGATGAAACCAAACCATACCCAATACATCCTCTAAAGCTCCAGTTCTAGATACCAAACCAAATCCTGGAAGATACTTAGAACACGTCACACAACCACTCCATAATCTGCTAATCGCCTCGGCAATTACCAAACTACACCTAACTATAGTCCACCAAGCCACAACCCTACTAACTACACTGTTAGTACCATCTCAAATGTCAACCTCAGAAGGATCTCTCTAAAGGAACCCCAATCGCGGAACATAACATCTGACATTCTCCTCTCGGAACTCAAACCACTCATCAAAGAGCATCCAAGCTCCTAGGCCATACCCCAGCCACTAAACATATGCAAGGTTATAAAAAAAAACCCAGCAACCTTTCATCGATCCTCCCAACTGGAACACCACACTCGTTCTCAAACATGTGCGTTCCCTAAACATGCACTCTCGACGCAATAACCAGATCCAAACGGGATACTGGTGATGACACGACATCACATAACCTCTAAAGGCCTCTCTCAGGAAGGATTTGAGAAAACTCACAACCATGACCTCTATCCCCAAGGGTCACACCTCACCACCACCACGCTCCCGTCCACTATGCTCCCATCTACATTCTTTCGTGTGAAGCGTCCCCGTTTATATGCACTCAACAATACCCGAATCACCACGCTATGGCACATGACACGACACTAGAACGCATGGCACATGACATAGCATGGCTCATGACATGCAAACCATCACCTCTACATCAAGGCCACCCAGAGCAAACACCTAACGCATAGGTCTACATGATCTCAACTAACCAATATACCCTACCCCCACAGGCAAGGAAAACATCCTACTCTTATGAGTAAGGTAACACATGATATGCAAACAACAGTTCTATCATGAAACACGTTAATATTTATACAAGTAAGCATGTTAACCATGATATACTTAAGCATGCTAACAGTTATACACATAAACATGTTAATATCTTATCACACACCGAGGAGGCTAATTGAAGTGATATTTTAATCCAAACAACTCGTTTGGATCTCTAACTAGAATGGACGTTCGTGAGGCACCTTTCTAATCAGATTCCCAAAGTAGCCAACCGGTCGCTAAAGCAAAAAATATCATCCTCAAAGTCCTACCTCCATACCCACGTATCCACATAACATGCACAAGTCATTTCTCGTCACAAGACAAGCATACTAGCATACTCATAACATGGATACAACATGCAAGTCAACTCTCTCGGTATAACACACAACCCTTCCCACAGTCTGAAGTATTCGAACCTAGAGCTCTGATACTAATCTATCACACCCTGACTTTTTCCAATTAAATAAACATTTTCATTAAATATCTAAGACATCTATGAGTTGTGATAAAGTAAACTAACAATGTAATAGAATGCTGGTACAACTCCTATTACCCAAATCATTACAAACAATCAAGATAACCTAAAACCATCCCAAATTCCTCACCAAGCATACAATGAATGTAAACGGCATTAAGGCCTTACATTATAACATAATCTACTACAAGAGTACATGGATATACATTAATTCAAAAAGCAAATGTAAAACTACAACATGTCATCAACATATATATATCCAGTCCATCCGTGAATGGGACGAACCACCGCATCATCAAGCATCAACCAATGCTCTGCAACTAACACCAGAAATGTTGTTTTAAAATAAAATGAGCCCAAGGCTCACAGGATACATGATAAACAGTGAATGTATGAATAACATGTGAGGATGGTTATGTAACAATTATAAGTGTTAAAACATTTTAGAGAAAATCATGCTTTCCATCTTAAAAACCCGAGTTTACATAACCGTTTTCTAAAAACTCGTTTTATAAATAACACCCCACATCACAACTAAACACCCCATACTACGTATTGTAATGAAGATAAGCTAAGTCCAATACGTTAGCTCATAAACATTACGAGTACAAACTCACGCCAACCCATGCATCGTAATAAATATAAGCTAAGTCTCATACCTTAACTTATAAATATTACGAGTACAAACTCATGCCGTATATAACTCACATAGAGTCTGTAAAAACATGGACTAAAACCGCGAGAGACGGATGCACCGTACTCCCCGTCTAACTCACATAGAGTCTGTATAAGTATGGACTATAACTACGAGGGCCTCACCCCATGTATAACTCATATAGAGTGTACAAGCACGGACTAAAACCGCGAGGGCCAGACGCACCGTACTCCCCGTCTAACTCATATAGAGTTTGT
>JAULLF010206881.1:0-12045 GCA_035668175.1 Sarracenia flava
CATGAATTTAGAGCCAAAAGTTATCCAAATCCACATAATATCTCAAGTCATGGCTTCTTATTTATTACATTCCCCAAATTATTTTCCCTTTTTATTTTCCAAAATTTGTTTGTACTCAAGGTCCCAAAATGAGCTAATGTATTATGAATTCCATACCATTACACTTGGTCAACACCAAATATCCCTTCTCAAAATCATTATAATCACGTTCAAACTAGCTACCGTAGCTACAAAATCAATAGCTCATACTAGACACAATAAATTGCCAAAACTAATCATCGACTTATCGATTAACTAAAGAGGGTTAACTCCATAAACCAGAAATTTTCCATAATCAACCCATAGGATATTTTCTACACCAAATGCATATAATCAAACTTAATATCTCAAAATCAAAGGGTCGGACCTCGAACACGATTACCAACTTATTACTTCGCTAAGGAATGTCAATTTCGCATGCTCAAAAATTATCAAATTTGAAATATAGGCTAATCGACGTGCCTATTACTCATATCCAAGGTCAATTTCTCAAAACTATAGCAAGATGGTCAAAATTCCAAAATTTAGGCCAAACATCCCCACCGAAACCCTATTTTCTCCAAATTTCAAATTTACCCTACAATGACAATTCTTGCAAGCTAAGATAATTTTCATGAAGTTTTATAGCAAGATCTAATAGCTAAAATTGAGATTTAAGCAAAATAAAACAAAAAAAAAATCAAGTTTCGGCCCAAACGGGTGTCACGGCTAGGGTTTTTCGGTTGATCAGTGAAACATCAAAATTAATCCAATGTAAATCACTAGATAGGTTTAATAGGCCTAGAACCCTACCTCTGTGAAGAAAAATGGGAGAAATCAAACCGATTTGGGCTGAAATCGAACCACCGAAGTATCACGAAGTCGCGCCGTCCAGGTTCTGTTTCTGCCTCTGTTTTGGGTTTTGCTCCAGTTCACCGGCTTCCCTTTGCATCGCCGGCGGCAAGCGGCGGCTCGGAGGTGGACGACACTGGTGGTGATGGCTGGCGAACCCCTCCCTTTCTTCCCTGATCTCTCCTCTCTCGCGATCTCCTCTCCCTCTCTGTTTTGTTATGTATGCGCGTCTGCGCGAGCTGCGCCCGTTTGGGATAAAAATTTATTTTATTATTTTTATTTTTATTTTTTTATTTTAGAGGATTCTAGAAAATAAATAAGTAAATAAATATATCCAAACAAAATCTTTTCTCTTATATGAAAATTCTAATTTTTCTGCCATAATATCCGAAAAAAAAAATTTGGGTAAAAAACAGGTTATCCGAAAATCCTTTTATTTACGTAAATTAGTAATTAAAAAGGTTCAGGTCATTACACTCCCCACGTTTAAGATATGAATTCCTGTTAATTCAATTTGGTTACTGACAACCCGATTCAATTTTCCTCTGATGCTTGCAACCGCGTCGCTTAATTTATTGAGTATACCGGATCAAACGATTCACTAGCCAAATTTGGCATAATCAAACTTATAAGCAAAGCACACGAGAGGGATCTCCTCAACCTAAATCGGACATGGTTTCCTCTAGTTGATTATAAACTATCGGACAAATAGAAACAATACCCAACTCATCGGTATTGTTGATCTCGTGATGGAAATCTCAACCATTGACGACTCAAAATACTATGCTTTATTTTAACATGACCAATCAGTCACTTTGAGATTAAGAGCTTGTACAATACATGATAATATAGGATGAGGATCAATTTATATAGTCAGTATAAAATTGATCATCCCGTTGATCCTGCTGAATACACTCTAAGTGTACTAACACATCAAGCTCGAACAACGAATTCCCAAAACCTGAATTTGACCCATTCGACCTAGCCAAGACTAGCTACTATAACGATGTGCTATAATCGTACCAATGGATTATCCGTGTCCATTGTGATTGTGAGCTTACCTGTATAATTTTTCTGAACCTTTGATCCGATCTTCTGCGCTTCATACACTGAGTCAAATACTGGACAGAATATACAGATTTTGTATTTATTCATCATAAATATAAATATGAAACCAAAAATGCAAATCAATCTCAAAAGTTTCTTATTAATATACCAGGGATCAAGTATAAAATACACAAAAGTATGGTTTTTCGTATACAATCCTAACATTCACAGCCTTAGTTATTAATTATTCATAACGTGGTTCATGTCATTTCTCATAACATTAGTTGTTAAAATTACTATAACTTTAGTTATTAGCTAGCCTTTGAGTTCCCACACACGAACCCATACACGCACACATGTCTGAAAACATAGACACACCGAATCAACTACTGATTCACACCATGAACCGAAATCGAACGAGCGTATAAATTCGACCACTAGTTACCACTGACCGTGTCTCGAATGTACTACCAAGTAACTTTTGTAGGGACCCAACACCTCTTTTTTTGTTTGATATTCTTTCTCGTATTAGGGATTTATGTTTCTTGAATTAAAGTGTTTAATTCTGACAAAAATATTTTAGTTTGAGTATAATGTTATTAGATTATTATATGTAGATATTGGTGGATACGTGAGTATGATTATTTTCGATGATTGCAGTGAGTTTTGTGCTGTTTTGGTATTTTATGTCGCTGAAACTACTAAAACGTCGCTAAAAAGCAGAAAAAGTGTTGCTAATGTGAAATGTCACTAATTCTTAATTCAGGAATTGACTTTTAGAGAGCAGCCTTGCAACACTCTCGGGTGATCGAAAGCCCTTGTTGAGCGCTTGCAAAGCGCTCTCCTGCCCCGCCAGAAATGACTTTTTCAAATGTGACTAAAGCCTTTTTTTTTCATTTCAAACCCTCTCGGTTCTCTCTCTCTCTAACATGTTAGAACACCTTAGGGCTTGTTCTTAAGACCATTGGAGCTTAGTGGAAGTGGATTAAAGCATGGAGAATGAACTTTTTCAATCATTGGAGGATGTAATGCTTGGTTCTTGAGGTTTGACGCTTTTTCACTGAAGGTTTTCTCATCTATGAGGTGTTTGGGTTGAAGGCTAGATTTCATCCTTTTTAGCTACGAGGTAGGTTCTAAACTATCTTTAACTTTTGTGTTGAATATGAGTTGTATATTTAAATTGTGTGTGTGTGTGTGTGCAAGCACTAAGGATATTTTTGGAACCCTAAGTTATCGATTGGGTGTTGATAGCATGAGATTGGGTTGTTGTAGCTTAGGTTTGAGAAACCTATCTTGTTAATTTGCTGAAAATCGCTTCGTTTGGGAAAAACCTATTTTAGGGTTTGCATTTTGAGCTTTAAGTCATGAAATTGAGGTTTTAGGTGATTTGACCTAAACCTATGTAATTAATGATATTTACCTGAAATTAGGGATTGTGGGAACCTAATAAAGTAAAATTTTGAAATTTTAGTTGAAAGGTAAAAATGTATCAATATATTGGTGGGTTTTGGGTTGACAGACTTAAAACCATGAAAATGAACTTACTTACATGAAGTTCATGGTTATGGTGATCTTTTATGTAAATGTTAGTTTTTTGGTTGAAATGTGCAAACCATAGATATGGTAACTTAAATTACTTGATTAGAGATTATTGCAATTGTTGAATTAGTTGGAGCATGTTCTATAATCTACAGTCAGACTTTGTGAATTGTACGATTAGGGGACTTTGTGAATTGTACGATTAGGGGTGTATTGGTTGAAAACCTAGTCCTATTGATGATGTGAAAAATCCATGTGTTGATTTCGGTGGATTTGTATGTGTATTTGTGTATTGACAAGAAGAACTATGCTTGGGTTAGACTTGGTAATATTCCAGTTAGGGCTCTTGGTGGTGGATGGAAAAAGTTCGAAAGGTACTAATATTCTAGTTAAGGCATGTGTGTCTGACAGTAAAACTCCAAAAATCTTGTATTGAATTTCAGTTATGGCCATTGGTGTCCAACGGTGAAAATTCAGAAAGTACCAATACTCCAGATAGGCATGTGGTGTTCAATGGTGAAAGTCCAGAAATCTTGCTTTATATTCTAGTTAGGGCATATAGTGTCCGACAGTAGAAGTCTAGAAAATTCGTGTAATGATAAGGTATGTGGTGTCTGCCGGTTCAAGCCTGGAAAGTGTCGACGTGTGTTGGTGTATGTGGCTATGTGTCGGAATCCATGGGTTGTTAGCTAATAACTAAGCTTACGATAACGGTAACAACTATTGTTATGGAAACGATAAATCCAAGAGGATTCGAAATGGTTAAAACGTGCTTTTAAGATGAACTAAACGGGAAACGATAATGGTAATGGGAATGAAAACATTTTAGAACGAGATTTTGAATAAAATAATAGATTATGTGACATAAATAATTTTTCTATGAAAATTTTTATATTACAAATTAAATGCTTTTAATTTCTATCATATGATTATCCTTGCATATTGTGTTTAACACCATTTATCGTGACCATCTACCTTAGAATGCTAGATTTGAACCACCTAACCTTCTGTCTTATGCACTGCCACCTCCCATGTGCGATCCACCATTGAACGCTATGTGGCAACCACCATTAGCTACATTTCACTCTACACTTTTAGGACTGGAGTACACTCTTCCAGCTATGGGAGAATGTTAAATTTTTTACTAACTCTCACGTCCGGCTGAAGACGTTAAAACTTAGCTTTTTTGAGAGAAAACTCATATTTTTGTTACTTTCTTTATTTGATAAGCAAATAAATAAATAAATAAATAAAAATAAAAAAGAACCCAAAAATTTATTTCTTTTCATTATGATGTATATGTTAGTCTATTTGTACTCAAATGGTTTGATATCTCTTTATTTGCATGCATGACATTAACATTTTTTTTAGAATTAAAATTTGATTCAACATTTTGTCCAGGTGAAACTTTCTATCCCTTTTTATTTGTGCATTGGGGGTAGTCGTTACACTTAATTAAAATTTTTTTTGTACTTTTTGAAAATTTAATTTGGAATTATGAATCAAGTACCTCAGATAATTAAGGCGTGTGATTTTTAGGCTTATGAAATTCTTATGAAAAATGGACCATGAACTTGTACACTAAGCTTTTATGCACCGCACACTTCGCTTCCTAATTGGTTTTCATGCTAAAAAATGTTGATAGCGAGGATAACTGGAAAAACAGAAATGATGGAGACTTGACCATTTGCGAGCTTCTGAGACTAAATTTCAATTCTGATGAAATTTATATATTTACTCTTAAACGATATTTTTTTCTTCGACCATTATCATTGAGAATCTCGGTATCTTTCTTTTTGACTGAAAAGTGAGAATATGTATTTTTTTGGGTAATTAAGTGAGAATATGTATTACAAAGAGCTTCTGAAAAACTGTATTACATTTTGGGAAAAGATATTAGGTCATCTTTCTAAATTTGAGCATGTTCATTCTGTTATGAAACATTGTTCCTGGGCTCCCAATTTGAGCCTTATATATAAAAATTAAGCCTATTTTTTTTCTAATACCCAAATAAACCCCAAAAGTCACTTATTTAAATCTATGGTAACTAGAAAAGATATTGGACTTAATAAGAGAAGAAAATGTGAAGACTATAGATATTGTTCCAAGATATTCCTAAAATAGGTACAATAAGGATACAACAGTTGTTAGTATTTTAGCTATTCTCTGGTTGAGTAAAAAATCATTGTGTCTGTACCTTTCATTTTGGATTTGGGGTTTTTGGGTGTTTGTGTCTAGGTTCTCCGTCCTGCTCACATTCAGCAAGCTCACTCTGATCCTTATAAGGTATATGGAACTCACATACACACACCCATATGTATTCATATCATCTCATGTTTAAGGTAGTTTATGTATATTGTTGCCTTAGAGAATTCATGACTTACCATGAGTTCTAGGCACTAACACGCGAAGGGGCATGAGCACCTTCCAGTGCCTTCGAGCGTTCACAGAACGCTCGAGCGGCAAACATTAATTTGTGTCCTTCTCGATAAGTCGAGATTTGAGATATTGAGGACCTCAAAGAGAGCCCGTAGAGAGCTCGAGCGCCCCTTTTCAATTTCTTATTTTCTCTTTGCCGAGAGTCAGGTTTTTCAGTTGCCAGTAGTGTGCTTGTAGAGCGATCGAGCTTAGCTTTGAAACCCTAACGAATCTAATTGGCAAGGGTAGAAAAAGTCTACCATCTTTAACTGCGTCCAAAGAGTGCATGAGCGCGTTATAGCGTTTGTGGCGCACTCGAAGAGCATTTGAGTGCTAATACTTTTTTCTATATAAACACTTCATACCATCGTTAGGTCGTTAAAGAATCTTCTCCCAGCCTGTTGGCTGTTCCTAGAGAAGCTGCTGCTTCTCTCTTGGCTTCTGCAAGCCCCTAGTGTTGGATCCCACATCAATTCCCAAAGATACGTCATAATCCAAGGTAATGCTACTCACTCTCATGGTGATATGTATTATTATCCATGTTTCTACTAGATTTCCTTAGGATTTATGTTATGTGTCATATCTAGCTATTGCATGTTTAGACTATCATTAGATCTTGCATTCATAGCATATAGTTTGAGGATTCCTTTGTAGCAATCGTAGGTTTTGAGACTTATGTTAGTTTCACCATCCTAGCTTCGGTTGTGTTACCGTATAGTAGCTTGAGACCGTGTGACTTGTGATAGTCTCATACACTTGTCTCTCGGCTAACTAGTTCCGAAAAACCCTCTGATGTTACCACCCTCCTGTGTCCCATAGTTCTTACCTTTCATAGGATTTGTAACTAGACCACATTTGGAGTTATAACCATAGATACCCTTATACTAATGGTCATTAGGTGATTATCTAGGTTATCATATTTCTATCATCATTCCTACGACTTCTAGTGCACTATGCTTGAATGCACACCTGGTCAAGGTATCTCGGAGCCCTCTTTGATAGGGAGATCGGGACTAGTTCTCGTGGACCAGATCCTATACACGAGCTTCGTTCGGATTGAGTATGGTGATAGTCATAGAACATTGGAGGAGAAGCTATGCGACTTTGGAGTCAAAAGGGGGCTCGGGGCTGAGCTCTCAACTTAAAGGATAGGTGTTTCCGTCAGGTGTTACGGGTGTTCTCTAGTCTGTCTATCCTGTAAACCTTTTGGTTTATAGTGCATAGTTTCCACTGTGTGTTGGTGCTGTGGTTCTCATCCCGAGGAGCTTCTCTAGGGTTTCCAGGTATTTTGTGTGCTCTCTATGGTTTTTGGATGATTACAGCTTTTTACAATTTTTTTTCAATGTTACTTTTATTAACCTTAACTTGTTATCATGTTATGTTAGAAAATTAATAATTAAAATTAAGAATTTTAATTTATCGGCCTCTAACATATTCACCCTCCTTCTTGAGGTGTTCCAGCCAGGGGAGTATTTGTTATGGGTGTAGTTTTAGACTCTAAGTATATTCTTTGTCTCTTCGTTGTCAAACTCTCTTCTCATGTACAATGCCCAAGGAACGCTCCAAGAGCACCCGGGTTCTTCTCACCCGAGCACCCCTTCCTAGGTGGCCTTAGGACTGGTCGAGTTTAGACAGAAGATGACAATTCCTTCATCTATTTGTCTTCTCAATCGCCTTTCCCTCTTTCTCTTCGTGTGATTGCTTCCCTTAACCTAAGTCTTCCTATCACATGTCTTCCCCACCTTCATTGTCGCATACCCTACGATTTTCTGGTCCTTAGCTCTAATCAGTCTGCTCATTCACAGATTGGTTACATTTTGGCCATGGCGTTATCTCTGTGGAGATTTTCGAAGACTTTAGGTTTGGCATTTGCCACCACACTATTTTTGATGATGATACTTCAACTGGTCATAGGTTTTTCCTTGCTGAGGTTTCTTATCTTTCTTACTGATGGACATGGGTCCTCTAGTAGCTGTCGAAGGTCTAGCGGTTGGAAGAAACCGACCTCTGAGCCACAGGACTCGGACTGTCTTCCCTCTCCAGTAACTCGGGTAGCCTACTCGACGGTTGCCCGGCACAGAATCCTGATTGAGAGGAATGTGCTCTTTATCGACTTTGTTCCGATTGGGCTGATGAATTAGTTTGAGCAGCACGGTTGGCTGGGGATTGGGTTCGGTCATAAGATAGTCTATCCGGAGATTGTGCGGGAATTCTATTAAGTGTTACCCAAAATTGAGCAGGAATCTCTTTCCCTCATGGTCACCATCCGGGATCATCAACTTATATTCTCTGTCCAGGACATTGCATCGATGTATCATTTACCTCGCATGCACGCTCCCCAGTATCCATTTGTTGAGAGTGTTCGTCCTAATCGTTCTGATGTCTCTCGTGAGTTTTCCAATGGAGCTTTCAGTGATAAGGTTACACTTCTATCACGTCATCTTGCTCCTCATTATTGTTTACTGTATCGGATTGTAGCCTCTGTTATCGATCCCACTGGGTATATGTCGGACATTTCGCCATCACGCGCTAATCTTTTGTACGTGATTGGTCAATGTTATTCTCTTGACCTTGCTCATAACATGTGGCCTGTCATTATCCTCTTGGCACTGCTGGGATACCCTACGCTTCTCTTATCTCTAGGTTTTACATTGCCCAATCTGTGCACCTAACTAATTCAGATCCTAGCATGTATCCTTCTAGTGACATCACTTGGGAGTCGCTATCACGGAATGCTGCCCGTGTCCATCTTGATGCTTCTGCTATCTTGCTTGCCGAATGCATAGAGCTGTCTCCTCCACCTCTTGAGCCTACCTTTCCTGCAATTCATCTAGTTATTGAAGAGTCACTCTACATGGCTCCTTCATCTTCCTCACATGGTGCAACTACCCCTATCATACAGGAGCCACCAGCAGATGTACCAATTCCACCTGCAGATGATGCGAAGTTTCCTCACCTGGACGATATTCCTACTGCACAGCTAGAGGAGGATATTCCCCCTACTGATATCTTAAAAAAAATTCTTGATCGAATCGTCTCTCAAGAATAGACCTCAGGCCAATACAAGCTTCATATCCAGCGTCTCGACCATGCGATCACCTCCATGCAGAAGGTGGTACACACTCTATCCTCCGGGCTCACTACTGTTGTTGGCACTCTCTTGTCTCTTGCTCAAAGTCTTCACGACATTGGCGCTGACTCCAGCTCCTCCCCGGATAAGGATATGAGGTGTTGTTGTCTTGCTTTAGTTCTTTTGTCCTCTTTCCCCTTTTGCACTTACGAGACAAAAAGAGCGAGAGATGTTAGTATCTATTTGGGTGTTGTAGTTATATGTTATTCCGATGATAGGAAATAACATTGTAATGTTTTGATGTTTTGCCTAACTACTATGACATGATATTTATCTATATCTGTCTCTCGTTTATGCATGATATTACTTGCAATGTTTCTCTGCCATGATTACTCTTACTCTGCATTTATGTTTTATCATATCACATATATGCTTCACTTTGGTTTTGAGTTTTCTTATGCAGTGAGCAGGTACAAGCTGTTTACTAATTATACAAGCCTTGCAGTTTAGATTAGGACTTTGAGTATAAATGTATTGTTTATTCTCTTTGTTTCTTTTTCCATGTATAAGCTTGTTTTTATTAATGGTTTTGTCTAGGAAATGCCAAAGAGGGAGATTGTTAGTAATTTTTCTATTCACAGGTTGAGTACAAAACCACTATGTTTGTACCTTTCATTTTGGATTTCGGGTTTTTGGGTGTTCGTGTCTAAGTTCTCTATCCTGCTCACATTCAGCAAGCTCGCTCCAATCCTTACAAGGTATTTGACACTCACATATACATGCCCATATGCATTCATATCATATCATATTTAGGGTAGTTTGTGTATATTGTTGCCTTAGAGAATTTATGACTTACTATAAATTCTAGGCACTGATGTGCGAAGGGGTATGAGCACAATCTAGTGCCTTCAAGCGTTCGTAGAACGCTCGAGCAGTAAACATTAATTTGTGCCATTCTCAATAAGTCGAGAGTTAAGATATTGAGACGCCCAAAGAGACCTCGTAGAGAGCTCGAGCGCCCTTGTTCAATATCTTATTTTCTCTTTACCGAGAGTTGGGTTTTCCAAGTGCCATTATTGCACCCATAGAGCGATCAATCTCAGCATTGAAACCCTAACAACTCTCATTGGCGCGGGCAAAAAATTCCTTCCATCTTTAACTACGCCTGAAGAGCGTACGAGCACGCTATAGCGCCTACGGCGCGCTCGAAGAGCATTTAAGCGCCAATACATTTTTCTATATAAACACTTCATACTGCTGTTAGGTCGTTTGAGAATCCTCTCCCAGCCTCTTGGCTATTCCTAGAGAAGCTGTTGCTTCTCTCTTGGCTTCCTCAAGCCTTTTGTGTTAGATCTCATATCAATGCGCAAAGATACATCATAATCCAAGGTAATGCTACTCACTCTCATGGTGATATGTATTCTCTTCCATGTTTCTTGTAGATTTTTTTAGGATTTATGTTATGTATCTTATCTACATATTGCATGCCTTTACTTTCATTAGATCTTGCATTCATAACATATAGTTTCAGGTTTCCTTTGTAGCAACCGTAGGTTTTGAGATTTATCTTAGTTTCACCATCCTAGCTTTGGTTGTGTTACCATGTAGTTGCTTGAGACCGTGTGACTTGTGATAGTCTCACACTCTTGTCTCTCAGCTAAGTAATTCCAGAAAAACCTCTGATGTTACTACCCTTATGTGTGCCATAGTTCTTACCTTTCCTAAGATTGGTAACTAGACCATATTTGGAGTTATAACCGTAGATACCCTTGTCATAATGATCATTAGGTGATTATCTAGGTTATCATATTTCTGTCATCATTCCCACCACTTCTACTGCACTGTGCTTGAACGCACAACTGGCCGAGGTATCTCAGAGCCCTCTTTGATAGGGAGATCGATACTAGTTCCCAAGGACCGCATGCTACACACAAGCTTCGTTTGGATTGAGTATGGTGATACTCATAGAACATTGGAGGAGGAGCTACGCAACTTTGGAGTCAAGTAGGAGCTCAGGGCTGAGCTCCCAAGTTAGAGGATAGGTGTTTCCGTCGGGTGTTATGGGTGTTTTCCAGTTTGTTTATCTTGTAAACCTTTTGGCTTATAGTGCATACTTTCCATCATGTAATGGTGCCGCGGTTTTCATTCTGGAGAGCTTCCCTAGGGTTTCCACGTATATCATGTGTTCTCTATGGTTTTTAGATGATTACAACTTTTTACAGCTTTTTATTGATGTTAATTTTATTAACATTAACTTGCTATCATGTTGGATTAAAAAATTAATTATTAAAATTAAAAATTTTAATTTATTAGCCTCTAACCTATTCACCCCTCTAGGTTAGTTATATCGGTTTGCAGTAGTACTTTGAACGGTAATATTTATTTTACCTCACACTCCAAAAACAAGGCAAAAATAAAAAATTGGTAGTTTAGCACCTTTGATATTATGATGCAATGATCTTGATGTAATGTCACCACATTGTTAAAAAAAATGTGATTTTTATGATGATATGATATGATAATGGTGAGGTAATGATACTGAATTGTACTTGAGCTAAGGGATTTGATGCAGTGATGGTGATGTGATTACACCACACTATGATTAATGGTTCGACATGTTCAATACTTTGATATCTTTTCTAGTAACCATTAATTCAAAGAAGTGCTATACACTTGATCCAAACCGATAAAAATTGCATACCTAACGTTAAATTAAAAAATAAAGACCTACTTGATCCTAAAATATAATGTGGTTTAAAGAAGCTAACAAAATTGTTCTTAATAATCAGTATTCCTGTCACGAGATTATGTGTCAATTTCTTTGAAACTGCGTTTTTTAGTTCCTAAAGGTATGTCTGAAATTTTTGATTTTCTATTTATAGCATCTGCCACATACCTTGAGTAATATACATTATAGCATGTTTCTAAGAGATTCATTCTGAGTGAACAGCTAGTGAGATTTGAATTCGAAATCTAGTTGCTTTAATTATTTGAGCATGATTGATTCAAAAGCATGCATGTTGATAATTGACTAAGTTCACACACACACACACACCATATGCACGGTTGAAAAAATTATCATGAAAAATTTTATAGTTTAA
>JAULLF010207967.1:0-12042 GCA_035668175.1 Sarracenia flava
TACCCAAGCCGGTCGACCGGCATAGGTATCAGGGGTGTCGGTCGACCGACACCCATGCCAGTCGACCGACAGGCTGCCTTTTTCAGCCTTTGTGTTGTTTTGTTTTAGAAACCAGTTTTGGGAGCCTTTTTGGGTGGGACAAGTCTAAATATTTTTAGAAAATATTTATGGGGGTTCTGTTGAAGTTTGTCTGCGTGGAAACCCTTTTTAAATCAACATGTTTGGAGTTAAAAAGGAGAAGATTTAAATCTTTGAAAGAAGATTAAAAACCCAAATTTTGATATGTGTGGTTGGTTGATTGAAGAAACAATTAAATGGACAACGTTCATAATTTTTTTTAAATAAAAGGACTTGCCCGTCCGTGAAGGGGCCGAAGGTTTCAACTCATCTCGAGTTGTTGGATTTGCCCGTCCGTGAGGGGGCTGAAGCATTCAACTCTTAAAGAGTTGTCGGATTTGCCCGTCCGTGAGGGGGCTAAAGTTTATAAGGTTTTTAAACCAAATTTTATGAAAAACTCAGTTGGAAGAAAAGAGCCAGAAGTTAATTATAAATTTGTAATTTATAATTAAAGAGAAGTTAAGAAGTGAAAGTATTATTTGAGATGCAAGTATTTAAATTCATGTATATTTATTTACTTGTTGCATCATGTTAGCATCTGCATATTTCCTACTAGCTGTCGCTAATGTTGTTGTTTTATATGTTGGATAAAATAACAACGCAGGTAATTTAGGGAAGGGCATTTTGGAGGAGTGAGGATTTTCTTCACTACATGAAGGACAAGACATTCTTTTATTTCTATCTTTATGTTAGTGGAACTTGAAATACTTAAATTTTCTGTTAGCCTATGTTTTAAGGCTTGAAGTTTGTTTTGGCATTGGATTAGAATTTGAAGTTTTGTCAAGACTTTTTCATTTAATGCATGATTGTGAGGACGACGATGAGTTTTTCATCCTTTTAATAAAGAAGTTGATCATATTTTCTTTTATTAGAAATTTCCAGAAGTGGGTTTGTTACCATCATGAAGTAACATTTTGATGTGCAAGTCTTGGAAACTCTCGAAACATTTTAAGTTGCTGAAATTCGATTTTGCCAGCATGTCAGTCGACCGACTCTGGGAGTCAGTCGACCGACACCAATATAAAAAAAAAAAAATGTTTCTACTCTCAGGTTTTTAAGATGGAATTTTATTAACTTTCAAGGTAGTTTTGATTGAATAAAACACTGAAGTTTGTAATAATTAAAATAAATATTTTAATTATTTTCGAAAGAAGTCAGACTGTTACAATATATATATATATATATATATATATATATGAAATCATTTTTTTTGCAGATAAATTAAAATTAAAATTTGACAATAATTACTTGTGGCGTGAGAGATGATTAGGAGCATTGCAAACTTTCGATTTTGTAACTTATAAAAATTGTTAATTTTTATGTTCGGATTTTTGCTCCAATTTTGGAAGGTGCTATTAATATCTCTATATTTATTATCTTTATTTAAGATTTGATAATGACTCAAAAAAAAACATAGTTGTTGATTTAACAAAGGTAGAAAAATTAGATGGCAACAAATACGACATCTGGCATCGTAAAATCCAATATATTCTTAATAAACAAGATCTATTAAAAACGCTAAATCATGTTATGAGTGACCCAGAACAAGGCTATACTGTTAAGCAAGAGCTCTATAAGGCATGCGATAACAAGGATCGTTGTGCACGATTTACGATGTTAAGTAGTATGCAAAATGATCTTATTATTGAGTTTGAGCAATACCAAATGGCCAGCGAAATGTGGGAGGCTCTCAAATAGAAATATGATGTAACCTTCTTGGAAAGACTTCGTGGATTGACTATGAAGTTTAACTCATATCAGAAGAAGTCACAACACTCAATGAAGTAACATCTGAGAGTTATGTCTACTATGATTCACGATACTAAGGCAACAGGTCACGCCTTAACAGATGAACAAGAAATCCAAGTAGTGATACGTTATCTGTCGCATCTTTTGGGAACACATGAAGCAGATAATGATGCATAACGACAATGTAAAAACATTTGAAAATGTGTAGCATCATTTAGAGCTTGAAGCTGAGTGCCTTGAGGCTTTTAAAGCTGATGGTGCTGCACTTTTTGCTGATTCTAGCACACCCAAGGTTAGTGGGACAAAATTTAAGCGTGTTAGAGGTGCTTCTAAGAATACGACTATTAAATGACCTAAGCCTGGTGCGTTAGAATTTTCCAAGCACAAGAGTGACAAATGAGGTGGTAGGAAAGATAAAACAAAGATGACATACTATAACTATAACAAGTTACGACACTTTACTCGTGAATGCACCGAGCCGAAGAAGATATTTTCACATTCTGTGACTTGTACTTATTGTTTTGTAACTAGTCAAGATGCTTATTCTCCACATTTGTGGATTGTAGATTCAGGAGCAACATACCACATAGCAAGACACAAATTCAGATTCGTGGAGTATTGCAAGATTCCCATCTGTAGTAAGAAGATTTACATGGACAATAAGTCTAGTGTAGATATATGCTAGGAATTGGTATTTAAAAATTGGACATGCGAAATATATGTACATTATATCTCCATGATGTATTGTATGCTCTAAGAATTCGACGAAACTTGTTGTCAGTTATTTGTTTGTCAAAACTAGTTTTTTTTTAAAGTTTCAAAGTCAACGTATTATTATATGTAAGGAACAAATCTTTTATGGTCGTGTTTTCTTGTTAGATAATTTTATTGTATTGGATATTAATTATTCAGGAGATGAGTATGCCACAACTTTTTTTTTTCTTTTTCTGCTTTTATTCATACTGTTAAAACTATGAAATGAAATTCTTGATTAGGTCATATTGGGCAAAATAGGATGACTAAATTGGTTGAGGAAGGACTTTTGGGTCCACTAACCAAAGTCACTTTATGCATTTTTTTAATTTGGCAAAAGCCAAAGAGTATTTGAGCTATTGTAACTTACACTTTGAGAATTTTATGTCATAATGTTTATTATAGTTGTGTTTATGGCATTTTTTCTAAATAGCATTGAAAATTTGTTGATAGATATGATAGGTTTACTCACACAAGCAATCACCTTTGATGTATACGATATCAATTAAAGATGAAATACAATATGGTGTGTAGTGCAACCCTATTTAGAGACAAGATGCAATCTAATAGTCGAAGGTCAATAATGGTCATCACCTAGTGTCCATTATGTATGTTCTTAATTTCAACATATAGATATGGGTTATTTCTTTGTCACACTTAAAATATTAGTGACTAGAAGAACTTGAGTTAGACACTTGTATAGTGACTAAACTGAATATCCGTATGGTATACGAGAAATGACATATGCTCTTATTTGGAAAGAGTTTCTCTACCATAACGCTTGTATTTCATACACACGTGCTTAGTGACCAACAACGGAAGTGTAGTGAATCATGCTTCTATACTGTGTAAGTCATGTAAGTCATTTTCACATGACTACATCTAGTTTGTATCCTTTTGTAACTTCTTGCTTATATCATGAAGTGAAAGGGATAATGTTAGCTACATTGGCATGTCACCAACAACTATGGATGATTCAGTCTTATGGAGCACAGCTGGAAAAGAGGTTAGCTCTGATATAAATGATATAAGGATAAAGGAAATACCATTTGGACCATCTCACAACATATTCAAAGTCGACAACTTTAGTCAATTGTTTCTAGCCTATAATATGACAAAGTATGAATATATAGGCGAAAGCTTCAAAGGGTTAAACATGCTTTATAAGGGGTCATGTAACAATCTGACCCTTCACATGCAACGATATTGTTCGCTTTGGGCAAAGTCTTCACGGTTTTGTTCTTCCCAGGGGGTCACCCATCCCAGAATTGCTCCCGCCCGAGCACGCTTAATTGATGGATTCTTCCAGGGTCCCTGCCACCTGGGAAAAGGCCTCGTTACTTGTAAGGGTCCACGATTTTACTTTTATAGCACAAGAACTCCCTCTCCCACTCTGATGTAGGAAACTAGGATGTCACAATCCTCCCCCCTTAGGATTGCACGTCCCTGTGCAGTAGTCTGCCAGCTCCGGTAGCCTGCCAGTCCACTCCCCGGACCCGACCACTCGGCAGCCCGTCCACATGCCATGCGAGACGTTAGGGGCCCACACTCGGAAGCAGGGAGAGTCGGCTCTGATACCATTTGTAACAATCCGACCCTTCACATGCAACGATATTGTCCGATTTGGGCAAAGCCCTCACAGTTTTGTTCTTCCCAGGGGGTCACCTATCCTAGAATTGCTCCCGCCTGAGCACGCTTAACCGTGGGAATCTACCAGGGTCCCTGCTACCTGGGGAAAAGGCCTCGTTAGTTGTAAGGGCCCACGATTTTACTTTTATAGCCTAGGAACTCCCTCTCCCTCTCCCACTCCGATGTGGGAAACCAGGATGTCACAGGTCAAATATGTTGTAATTAATGTATCTAGATGAGTCTTGGGGTACATATCTCTATGTTGACTATGTGAAAGTTACTAGTATAGATCTCTCATTTGCAGGTGTACTTAGCGGTTGTATGGCCCATTACCCTATATGAACTTACACTACCTTATAAGGAAGGATTATGAAAAAATGTGGTGGTATCTTGCTAACCATAGGAAAATGAGAAATGTTGGAATTTGGATTGGGTACCGATCCTCATAGATAATTTGACTTGGCCATTATAATTAAAGGTCACATCCATTAGATGGTGGCTTATCATTGGTTGATGACTCTTAGATGATGACTGATGGGTGTATATAAATATATCCCATGGATTAGTTAAAGTGGGCATACGAATAAAAATTCAATCTTCTCTCTCTCTCTCTCCCTCTCTCTCTCTCTCTCTCATCTTTCATATAGTAAGTGTGTGTGAAGGGTTTTTTTTTATCAGCAAAGAGAAAAATTTGTATTGACGATATAATTCAACGTACATTAAAGGAGATTGAGAAACCACCAATGCAGCCGCAACAAACACTACCTAAGGAATACCTCGAACAACACACGCCATACATAAGGCCGAGACTTAAGATGCATTAAGACAATACAGCTCGGTACACACAACAAAAGCCTACACAACACTACACTTATGGAACAAACGTATCGAACACAACCTAATACACCCGCACCTAACTAAGCAACATGCCCTCATTAGGTGGGATGCAACCCACAAGTTCCATATAAGCATACTTTACTTGCTTACTATGGGATGATCATAGACCTGGTTTGCTGCATCTACCAATGACATATCAGCACAAAGGCATTCCATCCAAACAAAGCTTGAACAGAACTTTATCTAAGGATCTTGATTTTTCATCCTCTCTCATTTGACAATCCCAATGCTGAAGGGACTGCAATGGCTACAACTAATTTGAATGTGGCATAATGGAGAACAAGGGAAATTTTGATAAGGAAAGAACCCCACAAACCAACGGCAAACAACTAAAAAACTATGTATTCCAAAGGCAGCAATTGCTTGGCTGCTACAAAACAAACTGGTAACATTAGCCAAGAGGCTGCTGCTATAATCCATGCAATGCAGTACCAAGTGGCGCTGCTATAACCCATACAATGCAATACCAACTAGTAACTTAGTTAAGTGACTGCTGCTATAACCCATGCAATGCCAAGGAATACCAGCAAAATACCAACTGTTGCTGCTCTAATCCATGCAGTGCGAAGGTTTTTTGTGATGTGAATTTATGGTTTGTTCAATCATTATAACACATCATCATCGTGAATATTAAAAGGCATGTAATTCATTCTTCAATTACTCTAAATATTACTTCAACATATTTATGTAAATATCCAACAAACACATTTATAAATATATAAATAAACTCATGTATTACATGCATTTGATTGTAAACCATCCACCTCCTATAGATCTTTTGAACCGTATGGGGGATATTTCTTTTAGTTTCTTTTGATTTTGACATTGCTTTTGGACTTTCAATCAAATCAACAGAAAATTCAATTCAAATTACCCGCAACACATATGAACATATGTGTTAGAAACCTATTACGTAAATAATTCAAACATTCAAATAATAATGTAAATTTCTCTCAAAATGTCACTAATAATTGCAGAAAAAGAAAAAAAACATGACTATTTGTTGTCACTAGCCATCATGATTGGGAAGCCAAATGTCACTAATTAATAATTAAGCAAAAAATAAAGTGTCAAAGTTTTGTAAGAAACAAAACATTGGCACAGATAATTAAGTAATATATCCATGCAACTCAAAGATTTCATAAATAATATTAATTTATTCTTCTTCATTTCAAATAAGTCCTTACATCAAAATTCCTTCCATACAATTGCTAGTAACAAATTCTCATTGTATGATCAAAAAAAAAAAAAAAACAAATTCTCATTGTTGGGTAAAAACAAGTTTTCAATTTTTTTGGGTAACAACAGAGATTCGAGACGAGAAACAATGATTCAAAGTGCAATATATTGCTTATTTCCCATTCCCACCACGGCACCGTTCCACTTGTTCACATCCCCTGGTATAGGGATTTGTTGGAGGTCCAAGGGGATCATGATATCGTTTTTGAGTAGGTTGCATAGCACCATAGCTAATATCCGTAGCATCAGCAAGCATGGGATTCGCTATGAGCGAGGACAGAAGGAGCGTTCCAAGGCAAAAAATGACCATCGTTTTAGATGCACCCTCCATTGCTACCGAAATTAAGCAACAATGGATTAAGTGTTAAAATTTGATGATAGAAATAATGGGGGTCCGTGGATAGCAATAATGGGGGGTGTGGAATTTATAGGGAGGCAAAGTTCCTATTTGAAGGGGGCAATGTAATGATGAGATGGCATGAATGGCAAATTTCCTATTTTAAAGGGGCAATGTAAAGAGGAGGTGGCATGAATGGCTAGGGTTTTGTTGTTTGGCATTGTTTAATTATGGGAAGTTGAGATTGAGCTTTTTAAAGTTAAACACTAATTATGGGAAGTTGAGATTGGCATTGTTTAATTATGGGAAGTTACACAAATAGTGGATGTGTGCTATAATTAGTTGTCCAACACCGATTAAGGAAAAATCAGTCCAAAAAAATATTTAAAATTTTACCCTAAAAATAATTTGTATGATGTAAATTCATATTTAGTATGGTGTACGACACTATAAGTGAATCTTAATAAATAATCAGTCCTGAAATTAAAAAAAAATAGTTTATAGACTTATTTTATTTTGTTCATTTTCATATTTTAGTAAAATATGTATCATTTGATCAAAAACTTTATCTTCCGGAATCCTCTCACCGAAATGAACCAAAAGTGTAAAACTTAACCAACAAATATAAAAAAAATAATTAAAAAGACGAAAAGGGGGAAAACAAACAATGATTGTTGGTTTTTTTATTACTGTTTTATTTTCAATGATTTTTATTTTCATCTTTTGATAAAAAAATTACTTTTTCAAATGATTTTTATTGTTTTTATGATTTCAGAGGACGTAGAGGCAGAGTATATAATCATTCATTTAGCTCAAATTTTCCTACCAGTCAACGCTCAAACTGTGGTGTTCAATGTCAAATTTGTGGTCGATATATTCATCTTGCTCTGGACTGCCATTTTCGTATGGATCCAACTTATCAATCCTCTCAATCCAGTAAGGCCTTTGTAGCTGGTTCAAACACTTTACCCTCCAATCAGTGGTCTATTGATTCTGCAGCTACAGATCACAGGACGCATGATCTTCACAATCTCAATTTTTATCAATCATATAATGGTCCTGATCAGGTTACAGTTGGTAATGGTGCTTCTCTCAATATTCAACACACAGGAGATGGTATTCTTCCAACTCCCAAAGGTTCTCTTAAACTCAATACTATTTTACATGTTCCATCCATTGCATCAAATTTGCTCTCTGTACATAAGCTTGCCACCGATAACAATTGTTCCATTACTTTTGATTCTGACTCCTTTGTTATCCAGGACAAAACCACCAAAGCCATCCACTATAAAGGTCATTATCGGCATGGCTTCTACCAATTTTATCCTCTACATTCTCAGTCTTGTTCTTTCAATAAAGCTCAAGCCAACATTCCAGCTTTTCAAGCCACTGGTCCTCTTACATACCAGTCAGCTGCTACTACTCTCATGTGCTGGCACAAGCGGCTTGGGCATCCGTCTTCGCAAAAGCTCCAGCATTTAGCTTCTCGTCTCAAAGTTTCCAATAAAGAACATTTACAGTCCATGAATTGTACTCATTGTTGTGTCTCCAAGAGTTACAAAGTTTCACTTCCATCTTCTCAAATTTCTGTTAATAATCCCCTTGATCTTATCCATACGGATGTGTGGGGACCTTTTTCCAAGAATTCTAGTACATTTGCTTACTATGTACTGTTTGTTGATTAATTTAGTAATTTTTCTTGGATTTTTCCTTTGCATTACAAAAGTAAGGTTTTTGAAAAATTTGTGGAATTTAAGGCTTATGCTGAAAATCAGTTTTCGACCACACTTAAAGTTCTTCAGAGTGATGGAGGTGGTGAGTACTTTAGTCATAAATTTTCTTCCTTTCTGAAGTATCATGGCATTGTTCATCAAAGTACTTGTCCTCATACACCTTCTCAAAATGGTGTAGCTGAGCGAAAGCATCGCCACATTATTGAAACAGCCACTGCCTTACTTTATCATTCGTCTGTCCCTTTTTCTTACTGGTTTGATGCAGTTGCCACTGCCACCTTTTTAATTAATCGTCTTCCTAGTTCCAAATTAGGAAATTGCTCCCCCTATGAAAAGCTTTTTCAACACTCTCCTGACTATACTTTTCTTAGGGTTTATGGCTGTCTTTGCTATCCTTGGCTTTGTCCCTACACTGCACATAAACTTCTTCCCAAATCTCTTTCCTGTGTTTTTCTTGGTTATCATCCCACCATTAAAGGCTATCGGTGTCTTGATCCCAGTTCTGGTCGTGTTTATATTTCCCGGCATGTTGTGTTTGATGAATTCTCCTTTCCCTTTGCCTCTCCATAATTTACATCAGCTTCACCTGCTACTGGTTCATCTTCTTCTTCTTCTTCCTTTTCTTATTCTTGGCCTCCTCAGACCCTAGTTCCAACCAGTACCTTCACTACTTCCCATGTATCCTCAAACTCATCTTTATCTGTATCCTCCAGTTCACATATATCCTCAAATTCAGATTCTCCTGCATCCTCAAATTACCCTGCATTCTCCAATTCAGCTTCCCCTGCATCATCAAATTCCCACGCAGTCTCCAGTTCACATGCATCCTCAAATTATCCTGCATTTTCCAATTCCCCTGCCTTCTCCAATTCTCTTGTTGTCCATTCCTCAGCTGATTCCTCCTCCACTTCACCACCTTTGAGAACAACATCTCTACAATCATTATACAATACCACTAATCCCATTTCATAATCTATTAATACTCATCCTATAGTTACTCGACCCAAAGCTCAACAAGCCTTGCATTTTGCTCTTCTTTCAACCATTGATCAAGTATCTCCTGATATTGAACCCACTACTTATAAACAAGATGCTAAATCCTCACATTGGGTTCAAGCCATGGACGAAGAATATCGTGCTCTTCTTCAACAAGGCACTTGGTCTCTTGTTCCTTTACCTCCATCCAAGTCAGCTATAGGCTGCAAATGGGTATATAAAAATAAAAAAAAACATTCTGATGGGACCATTGCAAGGTATAAAGCCAGACTTGTTGCTAAGGGATATCTTCAGGAATATGGTTTGGATTATTTTGAAACCTTCAGCCCCGTTGCCAAATAGCCTACAATTCGTATTTTTTTGTGTGTTGCTCTTTCATATAATTGGCCCATTCAACAACTTGATGTCTCCAATGCCTTTTTACATGGCTCCTTGGATGAAGAGGTGTTTATGCAACAACCTCCAGGTTTCATTAATTCTTCTTATCCCACTCATGTGTGTCGCCTCCATAAATCCTTGTATGGTCTTAAACAAACTCCTAGAGCTTGGTTTTCAACATTCTCTACCTTTCTAATTCAACAAGGTTTTATTCAAAGCACTTGTGATTCTTCCTTGTTCATTTTTAGATCATCTACTGTGACTGCTCTTTTACTCATATATGTTGATGATATTTTGCTTACGGGCAATTCTCCTATTTTTCTCAAGTCCTTAGTGTCTCAAATGCATGCCTCTTTTGCTCTCAAAGAACTTGGCCCCATTTCCTATTTTCTTGGCATTTCGATCATTTCCTCTTCTTCCGGCGTATTCCTTTCACAGTATAAATATGCTTCAGATCTTCTTTCTAAAGCCGGCATGTCTGATTGTAAATACTCATCTACTCCTCTTGCTGTTAAACCTGCTTCGTCTCCTGCTGATTCTTCCTTATTTTCTAACCCTTCTCTTTATCATTGCATTGTGGGTGCTTTACAATATTTGACCATCACTCATCCAGATCTTGCCTTGGCTGTTAACCAAGTTTGTCAACATATGCACTCTCCTACAATTGGTCATTTCATGTTGGTCAAGTGAATTTTACGCTATGTCAAAGGTACATTGCATTTTGGACTACATTTTTGTCCTGATAATTTCTCTTTACTGGGTTATTCTGATTCTGATTGGGCCGGCGACAAAGTGGATCGTAAGTCCACTTCTGGTTATGCTATATTTCTTGGTCCCAATTTGGTGTCCTGGTCTGCCAAGAAACAGCCCACGGTTTCCCGTTCTTCCACAGAAGCCGAATATCGTTCCATGGCACAAGCGGTAGCTGAGATTGCTTGGCTTCAAATGCTTATTGCTGAGTTACATTTGCCAACTTCAGTACCTGTTCTTTGAGCAAACAATCAGTCCGCTATTGCACTTGCCTCCAATCCAGTTTTCCATGCTAGAACCAAGCATATCGAAGTAGATTATCATTATGTTCGTGAGCGTGTTGTTGCAAATCAACTTTGTATCAAGTATATTCCTACTATGGATCAAGTGGCCAATTTATTCACTAAACCATTGTCTTCTCCTCATTTTTCTGAGCTTCGTTCCAAGCTCCTGGTTCTTTTCAGCCCCATGAGTCTTGAGTGGGGATGTAAGAGGATCCACGTGTACCAAAATGCTTACAAATTGTTAGCCGATACAGTTAGATGTTACTTAGTAAATTAGTGGCAACTTGCCGAATACTTGAGTTGTATATGTACTTGTAGTTGTTTGAATTCTAATAAGAGTTGATTCATTTTCCTTCCATTAATCGTATTATTTAGAGATTCAATACTTCCATCCTTGGGACCCTTTGAAGCTTTCAAACCCTAGCATTACGGCGAAAGAGAATGAAAAGTGCAAACGGCGAACAACAAATGGTAAACCGCGGAGGCAAACAACGATAAACGAAAGCGAACTTTTCGACATCACAGGTATTTGTTTTTCATCTTCTTTGTCTTTAGAGTACGGTTAATTGTTCCAAAAAAAGGCAATTCCAACCAATTCGTGAGGGTAAAATTGGTAAAAGAAAATTTCATCCATTGAGTAGTGGGGTGCGGTGGATATTGCCAATCTCCCACCAAACTGTTAGTCTGGATCAAATGTTTGCAAGCAAACATGAGATTTAATTCAAGACCAGTGTAGCAATCCAATCTCTCATTTGCAACTTATATCAAACAGACAAACACTCCAAAACATTTTGGATGTGTTGTTGAGTTGATATTGCTATTGCTTCTAAAACAGGACACATTTCAAAAAAAAAACACACAAAAAAGGGAAAATTGAGAATTACTATTACTAGCTGTCTCAATCTTAACATTATTAATTTGTGTCCATTTTGGCAACCCCATATTAGACTTTTTTTTGGGGGGGTGGGGGGTTTCATTTTGTAACAATACAAGGAAGAATCTGAAAGACAATTGGGAATCAAGGATGACACTCATAAAGTTTTGGATGTGTTGTTGACCTGACATTGCAATTGCTTCTAAAACAAGACATTAAAAAAAAACCCCCAAGAATTATACATTTCTCAATCTTAACACTATTAATTTTTTGAGGAGCTGAGCTAGCATGGTGGCTTATCTGTGA
>JAULLF010210148.1:0-12029 GCA_035668175.1 Sarracenia flava
TATTAAGCGCCATCTCTCTCTCTCTCTCTCTCACACACACACACACACACACACACACACACACAGTCAGCACTAAGTACCGGCTTACACACACATGCCATCTTCCCCTATCATAGACCAACAAACATCAGCCTTATGGGCCATGCCTCACGGGCTGCATACTCGAAGTGCCACTCGGGCCTTAAACTATGATATAACATTACCTAGACAAGTGCCATCACTAAACACGCCATCATCTAGATAAGCATCTAATGTTGTTACCTAGACTAGCATCACATATCGTCACCTAGACTAGCATAGCCACACACAGTGTTACATTGTCATCTAGAACAATGTTATCACACTAATGTTGTTACCTAGATAAGTGTTTGATGCCGTCACTTAGACTAATATTGCCATCCATATTGCAAATTCGGGCCACATACAAATATGCCACTCATGCACGCATATAAACCCATCAAAGCCTCATAACATGAAACTCATATAGGCCACTCGGGCAACAAACATTATACCATCCTCCCCATTCTTAGGCCAACATACACATGCTATATCCTCCTATCATAGGCCAACAAGCATACACACACCAACTTAACCCAATCCACCACACACACGTGGCCCAAGTCCTGAAACATTATCCATGGTTCATTATTATACAATTGCTATCCATTAGGTCACTAAGATTATACTGAATCAACCCAACAAAGTTTTAATTATGAAATTAAGCTACATAACCCTCAATTTCATTAAAAGTTAACCTTAATCACAAGTTTCCAACCAAAACCCTCAAAGATACCAAATCTCATGAATTATTATGTTTCAACCAAAACTTCAATGTTTACAACCATGGGTTCCCACAACCCTCAATTTCAAGTAAACAACTTTAATTTTACGAATTTTAGGCATAACCACTGAAAATCGTAAGATTTTCTATCAATCCCATAAAATACGACATATCAATATTCTTAACAATTTCTATCACAACAAGTTCTGATTTCATATTATCAACACCTTTCATGATTTAATGCCAAAATCTCCAATTTTCCCGAAATCACAAACCTTAACTACAATCTCCAAAACAACAAGATATTTTTTTACAATTAACAAGATAGGTTTACTAAACCTAAGCTACAATAACCCAATATAGAGCAAAACCCTCAAATCTGACCACCTAGGGTTCTAAATTGCATTTTCATGCTTGTATATATACAAAATCTGTATATATTATAAATATACAACTCATATTTAACATTAAGGTCAAGGTTAGTTTATATCATACCTTGGAGACGAACAAACCCACTAAACTCCATCCAAAGCTCTAAAGCTCAAACCACTCGGTGATTCCAAGGATCTCGACATCCTGATCGTTTCTCCATCCTTTAAAACAAAGTCAAAATGATCATCGAAGCTCCATAGCCCCTCCATGGCCAACTAAAAACCGAACCCTCATGTGTTCTCATGTTTTTATAGAGAGAAAGCAAAGTTTTAAATGAAAAAATAAAGCTTCGTCGTGTTTTTAAAAAGGGATTTCTGGTAAGGCATTTGAGTGTGTTGCAAGCACTTTACGAGCGCGTCATAGCACCCGAGCGTGTTGTGAGCATGGATCTCTGTAAGCCACTGCCCGAGTTCAAATACGCGATGCTTTCTCAGTAGTGACATTTTTTTTCTATTTTAGCGATGTTTTAGCGATGCAAAATACCAAAACATCTCAAAAATTAACCCTTTGATACATAAAAATGTAACTCATGTTTTAGAAAATATTTGACAAAAGATGGCACTTGAATTAAAAGAAAACATTTTAATTCTTACCAAAATTTTAACCAAAATTTTACTTTCCAAATGTTGTAAAAGTATCACTTTTAATTAAAAGGTAAATAAAGCGGTCAAGATATTACAAGACTCGCCTTCATGTACTCACCCCTAGACTAGGTTCTGAACAAGACTTGCCTTCATCTACTCACCACGAGCACCACACGACACCCATCTAGCCAACTACCATCTCTCTCACCCCAAGGTCAAGGCAAGGACCAAGGACTAACTTCACTGATCACGCGTCACAAAACCTCACCTCACACTCAAAATGCCTAACTACCTTTACTACCACACGGAAATAAAACCACTTTAGCTAACCCAAATCGAAGTCGAACCGTAAATTCTTTGAAGGAAGTTTAATATTTAGTAAAACTTATCAAAATCCATTGTTTTTAATAAGAAATGAAAAGGTAAATAATATCTTTTGTATGGAAAAACGATCCACTAAATAGGTTTAAATAAGCCAAAAGGGTTCCCTAGGACACCCAAATAAACTCTATTTTAAACCATATTTCCACAATTTCTTAAACGTGAAGTATAAATCCGAATCAAACTCCCAAACGGTCTCATAAGCAACAATAAATGACCACTACCTTACCACTTACAATCGGGTTTCCAACAACCCTTAAATACATAGATACAAGGAAACGAAAGAATTACTTATACATGGATTTGAGTAAAATAAATGACAATCTTATACAAGTATCTAATCATCAAGTCTCTTCTACCAAGTATAGAACATCCACAGTTAAAACCCAAAATGTTGTTCAACAAGAACGTGATCCAAAACCCATAGGAAATAAACTAAACAAGAACTACAACATAATATGTGAGGTCAATCATGTGACAAGAATTAAAAATATTTAATCCTACAGATGGACATTTCATAGGAAAAATTTTATATCAAATAAATCATTGGTTTATTTAAACCTTGGTTCCAAAATATTTTCATTTATGTTACCATTACCGTTTTCCATTTAGTTCATTCTCCAATCGTGATTTTAACCATTTCAACCCTTATGAATTTATCATTTCCAAAACCTTAAACATTTACTGTTTTCCATAATTTGCAAAATCCGTATTCGTATGCCTTTCATTAAAAAAAAAGTTTCTTAAAAATCTTTTCAACAACTTTTTCCTTTTTTTTTTCTTCAAAATCATGTTAAACCAATTCCGTGTTGTTATAAAATCATTCTTACACATTTCTCTATTCATACACCCCCAAGGGTTTACTCACACACACGCCCGGTCAGCACTAAGTGCCTGCTCACACACACACACACACACACACACACACACACACACACACACACCTGGTCAGCACTAAGTACTAGTTCACACAAACACAAACACAAACACACACACACAAACACACACACACACACACACACACGCGCGCGCGCGCACGCACATACACACCCAGTCAGTACTAAACACAGGTTCACACACATACACACCCGGTCCGCACTAAGCACTGAGTTACACACATATGCCATCTTCCCCTATCGTAGGTTAATGCACATCAACCCCATGTGCTTCATAAGCATCACGGGATGCATACTCGGAGTACAACCCGTGCCTCAAACTATGATACATCATCACATAGACAAGTGTCATCACCAAACACGTTGTCACTTAGACAAGTGTCTGATGACTTCACTTAAACTAGCATCTTATGCTGTTACTTAGACTAGCATGGCCGTACACAATGATACACCATCACTTAGACTAGTGTCATCACAGTAATGTTGTCACTTAGACAAGCGTCTGATGTTGTCACCTAGACTAGTATTGCCATCCAGATTGCCAATTCGGGCCACATACAAATATGCCACTCTTGCACGTATATAAACTCATAAATGCCTCATAACATGAAACTCATATATGCCACTTGGGCTACACACGTTATACCATCTTCCTCATTCTTAGGCCAATGCACACACGTGCTGCTCCCCCTATCGTAGGCCAGCACGCATACACACACCAAATTAACCAAATCCACCACACACACATGGATCAAGCTATGAAACATTATCCATGCTTGAATATTATACAATTTCTATCCGTTAGATCACCAAGATTATACCGAATCAATCCAATAAAGCTTTAATTATGAAATTAAGCTATACAATCCTTAATTTCATTAAAAATTAACCTTAATCATATGTTTCCCCCAAAACCATCAAAGGTACCAAATATCATGAATTATTGTGTTTCAACTCAAACTTTAATGTTTACAACCATAGGTTCCCACAACCTCTAATTTTAAGCAAACAACTTTAATTTCATGAATTTTAGGCATAACCACCGAAAACCCTAAACTTTTATATCAAACCTATAACACATGACATATCAATATTCTTATCAATTTATATCACAACATGTTTGGATTTCATATAATCAAATTTCACGATTTAAGACCAAAATCCCTAATTTCCCAAAAGTCAGAATTTTTCTAAAATCACAAACCTTAACTATAATCACCGAAACCCACAAGATATCTTCTACAATTAACCAGACATGTTTACTAAGCCTAAGCCACAATTACCTAATATCAAGCAAAACCCCTAAATCTAACACATAGGGTTCCAAATTCCATTTTCATGTTTGTATACATACAAAATCTGTATATATTACAAATATATAACTCATATTTAATATCAAGGTCAAGGTTAGTTTAGATCGTACCTCGGACATGAACAAATCCACTGAACACAAACCCTAGCTCCATTCAATGCTACAAAGCTCAAACAAATCGATGAATCCAAGGATCTCAACACCCTGATCGCTCCTCCATCTTCAAAACCAAGTAAAAACCATCATTGAAACTCCATAGCCCCTCCATGTCCACCAAAAAATCGAACCCTCATGTGTTCTCACGTTTTTAGAGAGAGAAAGTAATGTTTTTAATGTAAAAATAAGGTTTCGTCTCATTTTTAAAAAGCGATTTCCGGCAAGGCGTCCGAGCATGTCGCAAGCGCTATGCGAGTGCGGTTCTTTAGAAGCCACTACCTGAATTAAAATAGGCGACACTTTCTTAATAGCGACGTTACTTTCTATTTTAGCGATGTTTCAGTAGTTTTAGCGACATAAAATGCCAAAACACCTCAAAAATTACCTCTTTGATACATAAAAATGTAACTCTATATTTTATAAAATATTTGACAAAAGAATGTACTTAAATTAAAAGAAAAAATTTTAATTCTTACTCAAATTTTAGCCAAAATTTTACTTTTCAAAGGTTATAAAAATACCGTTTTAATTAAAAAGGTAAATAAAATCGGTCAATATATTACAAAAAATGGGTTAGTGTACACAACCCTTGGTTTGAGGAGCTTTGTCTTGATAAAGGGGAGAAACCATGCCCTTCCCTAAAAAGGTCATAGTCCCAGCTGATAATAAAGGGAGTTAAGAATAGGAAGAAAAAACTTCTACAAGAATTAGGACTAATCATCACCAAGTCAACATAAGGTAAAGAGAGGAAGAAAAAAATGAAAAGAAAAAGATGCAAGACAACAAACTCAAGGGTGGGTACAATCATCCTTATCAACTCAGGATATTGTGAATAGAAATAATGTAATGCGTAGAGAAGCTGAGAAGGTCATTGAAAAATCTCATGGCCTAAATTATGAAGGCAATGAAGAACAATTAGTGGCCATTGTAAGGGCTCTGGAAGATGCTGATGCAAGGATGAGAAAGGGCTTCCCTCCATATTGAGAGGGATGAGAGTACTCTCTTGGAATGTTAGGGGTCTTGGGAGGATAGAGAAGAAGAGGATAATAAGGAAAATCCAAATGGTGTCTATGTAATAAACTAAATATGAGAGACTATTACCCATGTCATTGTCAAAACAATTTAGGGGGAGTGGGCATTGTGATTGGGCTGGTATGAAGTTTGACTAGAGCTTTTGTGGGTTGCTGTGTAGATGGGAGAAATCTTTTCTCGTGGCCAACAACATTGTGGTGGATAAAAACTTCATTATTCTTTAAGGAGTCATGGGTGTGAACTTTAGTTGTGTTTTGAGCAATGTTTATGAGCTTGGGACTGCCTATGATCCCAAGCCAATGATAGGGGAGTTGTGTGGATGAGGATTAGGTCCCTAAGAGTCTCTTTAATTTTCTTTTGATCGGCGAATAGAAGGATATATATAAACCCAGTAAGGAAGCTTCAAACACCAAGGGAAAGTATACCATACAAACAAGTTGGCAAAAGTCCAACCAAAAGAAAAGAAAGGAAAAACAACAAACAAAACCAGAGAAGCTACACGCCTCTTTTATTCCACTGAAACTCTAGATTTTTGATTGTATCAATGTTGTAGAGGAAATTATTGATTGTCCAAATATTAGAGTCAATGCAAGCTTAGATCCATATTGCAGCTCTTAGTTTTGCCATCTCAGCAACATCAACGCATTTTTTTTTGTTCTTGACGAAAGATTAGAGCATTACGAGCTAACCAAATTGACCAAATCGTCGCAAAAAAGACAAGGATCCACATCTTTTTAATGGACTTCCTTTTTTCACCCCTTTCCAAACTAAGAGTAGCTTGTGGAGGTCTTCTAGGAATACTAACTCTTTACCCCACCAAGATATGATACATCCCCATACTTTCCATACCCAATGGCAATAGACTAGTAGATGGTTATAGTCCTTGATATGGATCTCACAAAACCTATAGAGTGGACGATTGAGAGTGGATATATGTCATCTAGTTAAAAGCTCTTTAGTATGGATTATTTCATGTAGGGCCAGCCAAAGGATGAATTGCACTTTAGGGGGTGCTATCTTTGTATGAGAATAAGGGCAGACAGTACCCGGGTGAACCAAAGCACATAGAGAGTTGATAGAATATGTTCCACAATTGCTTCCACGTCATACCAAGGTATCCTTCCTTCTAGATGTTGGGTGAATGTTGTTGATTTGGCCTAGCTGTTGCTCACAATTTTCATATTCCCATACAAACAAACTCATTCTTAATTGGAGGTCCTAAACCCCTTCCAAATACATGGACTGAATAATATTTTCCTTTTGGGTGGACAAAGAAAATAACCTTGGAAACTTAAGCTCCAATGGTTCTCCATCCAGTCATCTATCTTTCCGGAATCTAATAAAATCTGTATTATCAAGCCTCAATTGACAATGTTCTAAAAATGAGGCACTCAAGGCCTCAACTAGGGAGCCTGCAAGAAGAATTTTCCTATAGACTGTGGAGTACTTTGTATCTTCCACCATATATGGGAGCCAAGCCAAGATCTGTCTAGGATATTTGCTGCATAGTATTTCTCTCCATAACCTCCTTTTCTCACACCCAAACCTCCACCACCATTTTAAAAGGAGAGCATCATTTTTTAGCCTCTCAAGTTTGCCACTTCAAGTCCCTCTTCTTTAGTACTATGCATTACTACCTTCCAGCTCACTAAGCACATTTTCTTTAAAGTATCATCCCCACCATAAAGAGACTTCCACTACATTCTAACTAATTGGGAAAGGACCCCTTGGGGGACTTTATACAAGGTGAGGTAGTAGACAGGTAGGTTGGATAAGGTTGATTTACTCAACTTGATCGGAACCTTTTCTTACAAGGAGCTAGTTTCTTTAAAAAATTGTCGAGAATGGGTTCTTAGTATTTCCTAACCCTTGCGTTAATCCCTATAAACAACCTAAGATATTTCATAGGTAGAACTCCCACATGGTAGTTAAGACTCCATGCAAGTGATTTAAGGTTAACTACAGAAACTCCCACCCCATATATTACACTCTTGGAGCAATTAATCTTAAGACCTGAGCATAATTTGAAACACCTAAGAATCCTTTTTTATCATGTTGACTTCTTCTTCAGATGGCTCCACAAATATAATGCTATCATCAGCATATTGTAGGTGACTAAGCTTTATCCTTTGAATGCCAACCTCAGTACCCTCAAGTAACCCATCTTTCATGGCAGCATTAAGCATATAATTTAACCCTTCAGCTACAAGATTGAAGAGAATAGGGGAGAGAGGGTCCCCTTGTCTAAGTCCCCTGTCCATCCTCACCTGCCTCATAGGAGAACCATTAACAAGAATATCAACTAATGAGGTAGAGATGCACTCATGTATCCACTTGCACCAAGTATGCCCAAACCCCATCAATTCCATGACGTTACCAAGGTAGTCCCAACAAACATAATCATAAGCTTTTTTAAAGTCCAATTTTAAAATTATTCCTTTCATTTTTCTCTCTTCCACTCATCAATTACCTCATTCACTATCAAGATATCATCCAAAATGAATCCCTTATATATGAATACTGATTGTTTCTCATCCACTACTTGATCTATAATCTGTTTGAACCTCTCAGACAAGACCTTAGATAGGATTTTGTATAGAGATCTCACTAAGCTAATCGGCCTGTAATCTCCTAAGGATAAGGGACATTCAGTTTTAAGGATGAGAGAAATAAAGGCTGAGTTCAGACATGTTAGAAGTTTACCATTCTTATGAAAGTCTTGCATAAACTCCAAGATATCTGACTTGATGAAGGTCTAGAAAACTTTGAAGAATCTTATGATAAATCCATCAGGCTTAGGGGACTTAGCACCCCCACAATTACAGATAGCTGTATATACTTTATCTTCAAAAAATAATACTTCAAGGTTAATACTACATAGAGGTTTCAGGATCTTCATTTCATTACTCACAAATTTTAGTCTACACCATCTAACTTCGGAAAAGAGCTGGCATAAATGCACTGCTGCCCCTTCATTTATGTCATTAGGATCACTCAAAGTTATACCATAATGTTTAATTTAGCTTACAAAGGTTTTTCTATACCTCATATTTTCCATGGCATGAAAGTAAGAAGTATTTTTATCACCTAGCTTAAGCCACAATTGTCTAGATTTTTGTCTCCAGCTGCTTTATTCTTTTCTTTGTACTTCCCTTAATTTGACGCCTAGCTCTTTCATTACAATGAAATCACTCCTTGGTTGGGGAATTGGTTTCCTCCAATTTCTCAAGTAGGGGTATTTCCTTCTCAATATCTACAATGGCCTTATCTGCCTTCTTAAAAACCTCAGCATTCCACCTTTTTATTTCACCTTTTAGCTCCTTCATTTTACAGTGCAGCCTAGAGCCAGCCCAATTACCCACCTTATCAATCTCTCATATCATATGAACCAACTCTTTGAAGGATGCAACACTTATCCAGGCATTAAAGAAATTGAAGGGTGAGGGTCCTGATCAAACTGGTTGTCAGATAAGAATATAATAGAACAATGATCAAATAGGGATCTTGGTAGGCCCGAAAGTTGTAGTTTAAAAGTGTTAAGCCATCCCTGGATGAGGAGGAACCTATCTAGATGACTCAAAGTGGGATTGACATGCATGTTGGACTATGTATAAAGCCTACCCAACATAAGAATATCCACCAGCCGCATGCTTTCAATCCGATCTTTGAATCTCCTCATCCTACTATTAATCCTAGAGCAAGCCAACCATTCTCCAATATTCTTGATCTCATTGAAATCCCCTCCCAAGCACCAAGGGTCTTGCAAAGAGATTCTCAAAGAACTTAAGCTGTCCCAAACCTCTTCCCTTTCTGTAGCAGACCCTGACCTATATATGTTACCAACTACACACCTAAAATTTCCTTGAATAACCCCTTGGATCAAAATGAAGTTTTTATTAGATAAGCTTTGATTAACTACCCTAAGGGTTTTGTCCTATATACATAAAAGGCCACCAAACTTTCCTATGGCCTCCACCCCATCACAATCACATTCACCACCCCCTCAAATGGATTTGATGAAGGTTGGAGTACTGTTCTCACACTATGTTTGCTACAAGATTAACAACCGAATTTGCCTATTTTTAATAATTTTCCTTACCATTCTCTTTTTCTCCATCCTCCATAGCCCCCTCACATTCCAGAATAATATCCTCATACTCTTCATCGAGAAGAGCAACCCCTTCTCATTCTAGCATATGCTTCTTCCAAGGCCAATACAGTAGCCACTAATTGTTCCTTATGTTCATCATAATTTAGCCCCATAAGACTACCAATTTCCAAAACCTATCTTGTTTCCCTCCTCATGGCATTGTTTCTATTTACAATGTCTTGGGTGGATATGGATGATTGCCCTTAGGCCTGAGCCTGATTGGGTTGAGTGTTGACATTGCTATCTCATTTCCTCTTTCTCCCGTTAATTTTTCTTACTTTGGTGATGATTAGGCCTAGTTCAATAGTAATTTCTTTTTTCAGCTGTTGCCTCATTTTGAGATTAGTTGGGAATGAGGTATCCTAGAAAAGGTACTAGCTACATCTCCTTTTCTATGATCCATTGATTCCTCCTGACATTGGTTTCAAGCACCTGTTGATCCTTTAGGTCATCCTCATCTCCTTCTAAGGTTTTATATTGCCCACCTTCTCCTAAGCCAGGTTGACTTTCTATTTCAAGCACCACTACTGCTTTTTTTTCATAGTGCCTACAGACTCAGGAACTCTTTCCTCACGTGTGCAACAATTTGAATTTACTGAATTGGTGCCCTTGAATGAGTCTATAACCATGCTAATCAATTCAACTTCCTTGAACTCCACCCCTTTGGAGAGATGCTCCTCTGTGGTCTTCTTCTTGCCTGCTACATGAGCAAGACAAGCCATTTCCTTCACTCCATTGGTGTTCCCGCCCATGACTAGGGAGTCCAAACTATGTGTTGGTTGCTTCCTGGTCTTGCTGCGTGCACCACTGTCCCCATGAACTCTGGCTTGGATATTAAGATAACCCAGTTCAGCACACTGGCTATGATAAAGAAATCTATCAAATTTTAGCTGGTAAAAGTTCTCTATGAACTGCATTTCCTTTGTAGAAGGGTTACATTTGGTGATGGAAGATGTCCAATTGCTTGGTGGTTTATAAGGCCAGTATCTTGAGTATAGGATGATTTGGGACATTTATAATTTTATGCAATTTAATTACACCAAATATTCTATTTTGAATGCATTTAGAGATTGTCTGACTAAGGGGATAAAAACCCCTCATAATTGTTGCTGTGTGATAACTGATACTAGCCCTGTGTATTTCAGAGTGCATCTTGATGAGACTGAGCTTTGGCACCAACTCTTGGACCATGTGAATTTTTCTAATGTCATCAAAATTACTAGCAAGGAGTTAGTAAAGAGTATAACCAAGCTCATGAGTGGCAAGGGTTTTCTGTAGGGATGTAAGGATAACCAAATTAACTGAATCGACAGATTGAGTTGGTTAAAATAATTGGTTTCAATCGGTTTGCAGGACAAATACGGTTTGTGCGATTTGTATTTTGCTAAAAATTGATCATTCAATTCGATGTGCGGTTATAGAAATAATATTTTCGGTTTACGTTGAATCGACTGTGAGTGTGAGTGCAACCAAGTTCCCTTTTCATAGTGAATCATATTGTTTACTATAATCCTATAATATTCAGCCATTTTCTATGCTATTTCAAGTGTCTTTGTAAGAATTATTTATTATTAGAGAATTAAGCATTACATGCAAGTCAGAAAATATTATCTTTCATGGTGAATTTCTCTAAATTTTATATTTTATTTCTCTCACTTCCTATTATACATTAATACTTTAATAGCATATTTAGTTATATGATTGTAAATGGGTTGTTATAATTCAATTTAGTTGATGGCCATCAATCGGTCCAAACCGACCGAACCGACCAAACTGACATTGCATGTGGTTTGGTTGGTACATTAGAATGATCGATTGGAATTGGTTTTGTAAAGTACAAAATAGACTGTTTCGGTTTAGTGCATAAAATCACCTCAAAATCGACCAAATTGAACCGCTTACGTCCCAAGTCTTTTGTATGGTGGTTATATGAAAGGGAAGCAAACTAGGCATCTCATAAGAAAATCAATGTAGTGTCCAGTTCAAGACCCCAAGAATTACTTCACATTGATTTTATGTGTTTTTCTAGATATGCTTGGCTAGGAAACCTTAGGAGAACTCTTTCGAGGCCATTTTTTCAAGAGCATATGTTATAGAATCTCGAATAAAAGGGGGTATTCTATGAGCCTACCAAAAACCCATGCGTATAAAAGGGCTACGTGAGGGATCCTATGGAAGTATAGGACTCGGGCTAATCGTACGAGAATACCGGATATCCTTAACTCAACCCCCGAGTTAGTCCATTCTCGCACGAGCCAGGACTTATTCCACTAAAGGCTCTGACTGAACTCCCGGCCCTAAACTC
>JAULLF010214529.1:0-11270 GCA_035668175.1 Sarracenia flava
GTTAAAGGGAGTGTAGTCACGTGTTCCGAAAAGGAGCAAAGGAGACCTTCTTAGAAACATATAAAAACCCGAGGTAAGAAAGGAGCAAGGTACGCAATCACTTTTTATCCTAATCGCCGCATCGCCATTTCTATTTTTTCTCTTTCTCCTACCCCATAGTTCTGACTTGACCGTCGGAGAGGGCACGTTGGAGACCCCCTCCGACCCCTTTCTAACAGTTTGTTCGTGTTCCTCAGGTCCCCTGGAGCTCGGAGCGGACCACGCCGGATTCTGACGCTATCAAGTAGAAATAAATTATGTAATGGAGAAATATAAAAAGTTGATGAACCAAATAAAAAACTCATACTAATTTAGAAAAGAAAAATAAAATTAAACCTAAAGGAAACATCCCATTTGAACTGTCAAAACCAATCATAATCTTGTTTTTCAAAATCATCTTTATAATAGTTTTGTTTGGGCATGATTTTGGTAATTATGGAAATACGCTAAAATCCCCATAATGAGGCCACCAAAAAATGCTAAAAATTAGGGGAAATGGAAATGGATAAAATCCATATGCAAGAGGAGGGAATAGATGGACCATTTAAATGATTTTGTCAACAAACTCTTGAATAAAATATGAATGAGATAAATAAGAGGGATGAAGCCATGTGTCACCCATGGAAGAATATGGGAGTGATTCAAATGCTCAAAGTAATAAGGAAGTTCGGTCGCAAAGAAATAGAAAAACCCGTCACTTATCATGCATGGAGGTTACCAAGGAAGAAAAATATCTGTTGGTGGACTGGCTATAAAAAGCTTTGAAGATGAAAGGAAACACAACACATCAACATATCATCCAAAGCACAACGTTTGCTCTTCTCAATTTCATTTTTGTAGGACATATCTTTCGTTACATATTATCTCATTCCAATTCCTTAGTCAATTTCATAGTTAGATTCATTTTTGTTCTTAGTTCAATCTCATTTTTCATTCCTAGTTCATAGTTCAATTCCTTGTAATTTGATTCAACTTGTTAATTAAGTTAAAATATTCAGTTTCATTATATTTCTGTTCTATTTTCTAGTTCTATCTTTCATTCGCCCTGTCAATTCATTTTATAATTCAAAGATCTCAAAAACGCCATTGGAAATTGTGAAGTCCTTCTTATCAAGGTAATGATCGAACCTTCAACTTTTAGTGCTTTCGAACTGAACACAGTCATGTCGATTAGAAGTCAGAAGCAGGTGCAATTTCACACATTTGGATACACTTGTCTTGGCACGTCTGCGTTACAATATTATATCAATATGACGCTAAAACTATTTTTTTAGTGCAAAGAGCCAAACATTTTTTGGCACACCCGATGAGACCCAAAGGCGATCAAGAAGCACAATGGTAGGACGAGAACGTGGAAAAGCTGTGATAGGCCAGATCAAAAGGCATTGTCTCCGTAAGGTTCTAATTACGATACTCAACAGTGTATGCCAGAAACTATAAAAGGGTACTTCCATGAGGCCAACAGGGAACTATCAGAATCTTTGACCCGTTCATTGACTACTCCTATGTAGGACCTTACTAAAATGCTTAGACAGGTGGTCGTAGTGCTCCAGGAGAAAACCACTGCTTTGGCATCCTTAGGGTTTAGTGGCATTCCTAACCAACAGACAAGTCGGCAAGAGGTTGTGGCTTCCCAATTGCCACCTCCTATCCATCCTGGATCTTCTTCTAATAGTTCAGCCTTCGAGGGGAAGAATGGAGGCTAGGCAAGGCCTTATATGGGAATGAGACCGAATAATGGTAATGGAAACGTCCAGCGATATACCGCACAACCCATAACGTAAATGTCAACACCTTGGAGATAGTATAATCATTTGTTCGTTGCATGAAATCCCAAACATGAAGGGCAAGATCCCCATCAATTTTGGAAATTACAATCTTATTCTACAACAACAGAACATTCCTTTTAAAAGGGAACAAGTGATTGACATTGTGCAAGAATAGTTTAGGCTGACCTTGAGGAGGATTGGCAGGCCAATCTATCGGAAACCATATCCTGGCGTCACTGATAGGATATATTTCCAGAGGATATAGGGTTCCAAAGTTTGTACTATTTTCTAGAGAAGTTCAACACTCTATCGTAGAGCATGTAGCAAGGTTCACTATCCAATGCGGGGAAGAGGGAGATAATGAATTCATGAAACTCAGGATTTTTGCCAATTCCCTTACCGGTACAACTTTAACGTGGTACATCAATCTAGCACCAGACTCCTTTTGGAGTTGAGCCCAATTAGAAGAGATGTTCTACCAGCAATTCTATAGGATTGAGCTAGAAGTGGCCATGACAGATTTATCTAGGATGTATCACCTTCTTAGAGAATCTGTGGAGACTTTTTCCAGGTTTAAGAAGGTCAGGTTCAAATGCATGGTGGTTCTCCTTGAGACTGAATATGTAAGGCTAGCATAGAATGACCTGGATTTTAAACTAAGAAAGAAATTCAAAAGAATGGAGTTTAGAGATTTATTTAAGTTGGCGGCCTAGGCAGTGCGATTTGAGCACATTGTAAGAGAAAAACATGACACTACAAGAAAATGCACTTTCTACGGTGTAGACAAAGCTGTCGGCAAAAGCCTAATTGCGTCGGTAGAATTTTTTGGCAATGAAAAACAGTGCGTTGCCAATCCATCGGCAAAAGTGTGTCGGGAAAAGGTTTTGCCAATGCGTACGCCCATGTAACGACAAAAGTAATAGATTTGGCGATGCAATTGTGCGTAGGTAATACATTACCTCGGCAAAAGTAATAGATTTAGCCACAAAATTCTACGTCGCCAAAAGTCATCTTTGTCGGCAAAAGTAATAGATTTGGCCACATAGTTCTGCGTCGCCAAAAGTCATAGTTGTTGGCAAAAGTAATAGATTTTGCCACATAATTCTGCATTACCAAAAGTCATAGTTGTCGACAAAATTAATTATAATATGTTTAATTTTAATATTTTATCGACACAAATAAATGTGTCGTTAATGATATACTTTTTTTGACGCTTTTATTCATTGCCAAATATATATTTGTTGTTTTCACAAATTATTTTATTTTTATTTTTTATCTTTTATTTGGCTAAAACATAACTTAGATTTTTCCGTAATATATCATTCAACCTCATTAAAAAAATCACAAATACATATAATATGTAAATTCATTTCACATACATTCCATTCAAATCAACATAAAGTTTATATATCCAAATTTGAAATATAATCATCAATAATGAATATCTCCAAAATTCAAAAATAATCTTCAACCTAAAAAATACATGTAGTAACAAAAAAGTTAAAAAAATGTGTCATTCCCGTCTTCGCTATCTGACGAGCAATTTGTCAAGTATAACTAGCTTCCCACTGCTTAATATTATCCGCTCCAGTTTATTGCTACCATAAATGCTTGTGTCCCCACTATAACCATGGTCTGCACTTTTAAATAGAAATGGATGGTTGCAACATTTCTTCAATTCTACAACAATATTTAAAAATGAAACCTGCAAATAATAGAAAGAAATCTCAAAATTATTACTCCTCACATATAAATCCACTCATGCACAGAGCAGGCTTAAATAAGTAACACATGTATTCCATGCTTTCTCATAGTTAAGAGTTTTCAAGAAGAAGTAGACATAATGGATAAGTATAATGGATAGTGAGTCTAAAGCTATTGTTCAAAGTAGGGTAAGTACAATATTTATCCCACCGTAATGCAAAGCTTAAATCGGAGCAATGAATAACATCATTAAAAAAAACCATGGAGTCATATAAGGTTTTTAGTATTGTGCAATAAGACTTTGCAATCTTAACCATTAGATCGTTCATGCAAAGAAATTATAAGAGATGTATGGCATCGTCGGCAAGCAATGTAAACAATGGTTTTGATGCTTCTGGGTATAGTAGTAGAAGCGTAGAAGGCACCTAAATTCAAGACATACCTGGTTTCTCACAGTAAATATAAGAATTTTTCGAAATTCTTCGCTATAAGGAACACCATCAACCATGGTAACAAATGCATAAATGCCCTGTCCTTTGACCTAACAGAAACATATAAATACATTTAATAAATTTGGCAGAGCATATCTAGAGACATTTTTATTAGATTAAGACACACCATGTTACAAAGGTACCTCGTGCTCAATACCGACAACAGCAGCTTCAGCACATTGGGGATGTGAAACTAGAGCATATTTCACTTCTGTTGTGCCAATGCGGTGTCCACTATTCATATGAATTAATGGAAAAATAATTAAACATCATCCAAGAAAAAGGAAAAATAATTTAATACTGGAAAAAAAAAAAGAGAATTCACAAGTTTGCTATTCAACTGGGTCTATGCCTTTACAAGATTTCCCATATTTGACAGGCATGATAAAGGAATAGATGATGAAATTCAGCTAGAAGAAATGTATTAAGTGAAAACCAAAAGAAGTAAAGGAAAAATTGTAGATTGCTTCTCTGATCACTTACAGATTATAGAACCCAATTTGCTTCATATGGACCCAAACAAAACAGAAAAAAAAAGGACAACGAAAATGAATCAGTCGTGATTTAAAGTTAAAGCCACGCATATGAGGATGGTTGGCACATATTTAAAGGGCTTATAAGTTTAAGCCAAGTAGCCACACATATGAGTATGGTTGGTGCATATTCAAAGAGTAGCATTATCTAGGAAAAAAGATGAACAAGGTAGCTAATTATCTAATTACCCTCTCTTGACTTCAAACTTTGTGGTTCAATATACTCTACAAATTACTCTACCGAGAACTCCTTCAAATTCGAGTTTTAACCTGGATGGCATATTGACAGGCCAAACTCATTGAAAAAGCTCTTTCATCTCCAAATAGGCTACAGATTTTCTATTTTGGATTCCGATTTGCTGTTTTGCTGCAAAGCTATACAATAGGTTACAGATTTTCTGATAAGCTACAAAATTTTCTACAATCAAATTTAATTTTACATAGGGAAAACTAAAGCATAGTTGACTAAAATGTATATTTAGTTCTTATAATCTTGAATCTTATTTGTTTGTTCCACCTGGATTTGATCCTTACAAAATCCTTGTTGTGTATTTCCCTGATATTGTGAAACTGAACTATCTCAATTGCGGAGAGGACTCCATATTACTCCCGTTGAGTTTTTCCTTATCTATTAATTTTCATGTTTGGATATATCCTTCATACCTAACTAAGTATATAACATTAAACTCCATATCAGACAAAAGTTTCCTTAATAGAATTTCAGTAAACATGTTACTGAAACCAACAGTTATGGTGAAATACTTGGTGGTCTCAACAATATACATAGAAAGTGCTAGTGATCGAATCAGAAAAACTGGGCGCAGATCTTGCACACTTCGCCTGTTAAAAAATTCAACCAAGAGTGTAATTGAAAAGAATGTGAAAAATAAAAAAAAAATAAAATAAGACACGAGGGGCATTTCATTCTGCAGATGTCAATACCTCCGAATAATGTAAAGAACATCCAGGATGGTGGTCAAGAAGACCAACATAAATAACTTTCTTCACTTTGGTAATCCTTTATGCATTAGCCTGCCAAATATGACAATCATGCATCCCCATTATAAAGAATATTGATTTCATTGTCATGTTCAGTTAAATGTTCTTGTGGTTCCATTGCAATGGGATCATCTAAATGCCATTAAAATTGGTGAACTAATATTACTGCTGGGCATCTAAATTTATTGATTTATTTTTGTTTATTTTCAATCTTTTGTTTTTAGTAAAATTTTTTAGTTTTACGGCGAGGCAAAGTTAGCTTGATTCGGATTTTTGTCATTTGATGCACAGGATCTACAGTTTCTGCTTGTGTTCATGTAATTGATAGAGTTAAATACTTTGATTGAGAATCTGATGAAAATGATTTAATGAGAGCACAATGTTTCTATTCATTGTTAAGACTCTGATAGTGATTACATTTGCATGAACACAAGCAGTTTTTCGAACGGGTACCAACCAAGCCAACAGCCATCCAAAACCAACTAAAAACAAGCCAAAAATCTACCATAAATCAGATCACATGGAAAAAACATCATTCCCTTACCTGGTTTTGATGCTCTGAAAAGCTATTAAGCTCCACCATTGCTACCTCCGGTGAGCACTGTTTCTCAAGATTTCCGTATCTCAAGATTCTAAAGTTTCCTCGAATTTTAATATATTGAAACAATTGATCAAAGATTGAGATAGATTATAGTGTTCTAGATCAACGTCTTGATTTGTATTTTATGGAAGCCGGGGGGAAAGAAACAAACTGTGGTCATGGTTGGAGAAAATGAATGATGAAAAAATAAAGATAGGTATAGAAAACAAAAAACCAAAAAAGTTTTAAGGTTTGCACATTCCACATGAGAAGAAATGTATTACAAAGGTAATTAATTTTACCTCGTATCTGAGGAAGAAATTAGGATATACACTAGTCCATAAGGGGGAGTGCTCCAATGTCATTGGTAACCCTTCAAGAGTTGGACTCCCAACTGTAATGGTAGCGGGGTAATTCATCTTTAACTGCAAAATTAGGTAATTTATTATTAGTATCTTCAAAATTAACAAAAACAAATATGTAGCACTTTATGACATAAAAAACGAAGACTAGAACAAGCAATATGTATTCCTGTTAGCTGACTAAAAGCAAACATACTGAACATCAATAAGTCTCTCTCAGTCAATTTCTCTCTCTTTCAACTACACGATTAGATTCACCAGTTTTTGTAGTGATTAAAGAACAAGAATATAGTCAAACATGAATTTTTTAGGTACAGAATTATAATGGCCATAACATGGGTTTAGTAGAAAGTATAGTTCTAACTACGATTATAATAGCCCTAACATTAGGACATCAAAGAATTACATTTGATCTCCTTGGATCATGAACAGTGTAAGGGTGAAAATGCTTCTGCCCCGAAGTTTCATTATCCCTTAGACCATCTCCAGAAGGAGTGGTTGAAATCCCTAAGTTGAGATCAAGATCATGGTCATTACCTGCATTGAAAACATCATAATCTATTAGATTATCATCAATGTCAATAATGCCTGAGCAATTGTCCGATAAAGCAACATACTCAAGTTCCATACCTGAGCGAGCATTGTTCATACCTAATCCCCAAGATTGAGGCTGTTCAACTGCATTACCTTTGATGTTAATTACCCTGCCTTCAACAATATCAGCCCATGACCGATGGGCATTGTCTTTGTGGTCGCTAGCTTCAGCATTCAGACTTGAGTCAAGCATTTTGTCAAGCGCTTGGTGTGCTTGATTAAGAATCCCATCTATATGACCTGTTTGATTCTCCTTATAAGTTGAATCAGAACTTTCCTTCAATTCAACATCCACAACACATTCATTATCAGGATACAGGGTTGAATCGGAGCAAACCTTGTCAACCACAAATTCCGCTCGTTGCTTCCTTTTGCCTCCATCATCTGTTCTTGAAATGACGAAGGAATCAACACCAGAGATTTCGCCAATCTCAGGAGTCTCTATATCATCATTATAAATTTCATCCCCATTTGAATCTTCCTCATCATCGGTTTTAACCTCAGATCCTTCTTCTTTTTCCCCATTTTCGTCTTCAGATGGGGCTTTGGAGATAATTTCATTCTTCATCTCTTCCGTAAAAGGATTAACTGCAACAGAGGGCCTCACTTCAAACTTAACAGGGCTCAAGCCCTTCAAATGCTGAATCCGTTGCTTGAGGCCAGACATTTTTGCCGAATTAAAGGGCAAAAGCTTCCTGGCATTGTTGATTTCATCCTGAATGGAACCACCGTATCCAGTGCACTTTGAGCTATCTTCCTATCTAACGAAGGATCCTTGGCCAGGTTAATGAGTTCGAGTCGGGCATTTGCGGCATCGAGACTGATCTTCGCAAAAGCCAAACGCAAAGAATCCGAGAACTGGCGCAGGTTGCGCAGATCGAAAGAAGGGCGAGGGATATCGGATGCAAACGCTGGCATTTTGGGTTTTGACATATCACCAGCGTAACTCTTGCATCGGCAAATCAATTAAGCACACCCGCAAATAATAAAAGATTGGCGCTAAAAAAATTATAGGCTTCTACGATGCAACGTTATACATTACCAAAAGTCAGACTTTTAGCAACGCGCATTTAGTCGCCAAAGAAGCAAATTTTGTCGCCAAAAGTTATGCAAATTGGTGCACTAAAAAGGGTTGTGCGCCAAAACAATTGCCAACGTACTCACACCCTTCGTCGCCAAAAGTGATCTTTTAGCAATGCATTTTCTAAATGTTGTCGCCAATAGTGCATTTTCTTGTAGTGTGTATCCCAAAAGACCAAGAATGCCTCTTTGCCTTATGGTTTCCACTTGTCATTATTATTTCGTCATTTCGACATACCTCTTACAAGTGAAACCGAAATCTACAACGCTAGCCCGAGTGACTGTAATTCTTCCACCACTATTCGCCTTATGGGCTATATATGCGATGAAGAAGCTAAGTCTTGGGTTCCTAGAGTTAGAGATGCTCTAGCTCGCCAAGAAGATCCGGAAGACATATTTGATGATGTGGCCATGGATGATACTCACACCTCTCCTGGACCTTCTACTGCACGTGCCTCGCCTTCTCCATCTATTTAGAATCTTTATGAGAGGATGGGAACATGCAGTCTATCATGCTAGAGCGCTTCACGAGCATGGATGAAAACCAAACGCAGTTGGCTCTTCAAGTTTAAAATATGTGAGGAGATCTTTCATCATTGAAGCAACAAGTGCAAGGATCTTATGAGACTGAACGACGTTTTTCTTCATTGGAAGCTTGAGTGGATGGGATCCATGAGTCTATCAAACATCTCCAAGATAGAGCACCATAGGATAGTTTTGAGAGGATGAGAGTTTTATGCTTTATTTATTTCTTTGCCTTAAGATGTAATCTTTAAAACTATAGACTTGTTATGTTTTGGAATACTTATCTTAATTCTCTGTCATGTTGGAATGATGTATGACATCTCTATTTCATATGATATTTATGCTTTGCCTACCTCTTTGCCATGTGGATGAAATTTTCTTTGTGCCTTCATGCTTATTGTAGCCTATCTTTTTCAATCAATAAAATGTCGTTGATTATATATGAATTCCTTATGATTGATATTCATTGAAATCATTCATTTCGGGTTATTGGAATCATAGTAATGCATGTTTTGCGTTTTTGACAAATAAAGGGGGAGTAATTCGATCAATTTTCTTTTTCATTTAAGTATCATTCGTTTATGATATGATCTTCATTCTATTTTTTTTAAGGGAAATTTTTTTTTGTCTTATTGTGTATGCCATACAAGAGAGATATATTAAGGGGGAGAGATCAATTATTTTTTAGCAATCTTTATATGTCTTAGGGGGAGTTATTGCTTGTCATGCCTTTTTTTTTCTTTTGATAAGGGGAGTGTTTGACTAACTACTTTCATATCTTACATGTTTAAGGGGAATAAATTTATTTCATAAAAAGAAACATGCTTTGTGTGCTTTTCACTTTCTTTCAATGCTCGGTTTATGGTTTTTACTTTGGTATACTCTCTTTAACTCTAATACCTCCTTTTTGTAACTCTGATACCTTAATGATTGTTTACATTTGATTGAGTTTCATTCTTAAATGCTTTCATTTTATCTTTGAGATATTTTTTTTTTTGGTTATGCTATATTTGTTTTTCTCTTTCCTTTTTGTTTATGACAAAGGGGGAGAAGTGTGTGTTGATTTGCACGATATTTTATATTCTTGATTTTCAATGCAAATTGAGAAGTTTTTGAAATGGGGAGAAGTCTTTAGAAGTTTTTGAAAGGCGGAGAAGTTTTTTTTGAAAGTTTTTGAAAAGTTTAAGTTGTCTGAGAAGTTTGGAGAAACTCTTTTTATTACATTTTCTCATTTATCTTTTCAATAGATATCATAAAATATAATTTCCATATCTTTTGTATCCTTTGCAAATCAATGGTTGTCATAATCAAAAATGGGGAGATTGTTAGCCTAAAGGGCTTTTTCAATCAAGCCTTGGTTTTGATTTTGATTATAACAACACTTTGATTTGTTTTTGCTAATGTTTGAGCTTTGTTTATGTGTTTTATTTTAGGCAAAACTCTATGTTTAATTATGTCCATACTCAAACCAGAAAGCCAAGAGAAAAGAAGAAAAGAATGAAATTTCAGTAAGGCAAAACTGTGTGACACAACCGACTGTGTTGGGACACAGCCGACTGTGTGGGCCCATTTCCAGATTCTGAAAGTTAGTCAGTTTACGGAGAAATTTCGTCAGTTATTTATCGAGACTTTTGTATTGTCCCAAGGCCACAAAACTGACGTATGTTTGCAAGAAATTTCGTCAGTTTACAAGAAAATTTTCGTTATTTTGGATCAAAATTTTGTCAGTTTGGAAACATGGGAAAACCTGAAATTGAGGGACACAGCCGACTGCTTGGAAACACAACCGACTGTGTAGCTATTTTTGAAGCAAAAAGTTTGTCAGTTTGAAGCAAAGTTTCATCAGTTTTTGTCAGGATTTCGAATTTCCTGATATCCAACGGCTCATTTTGTCCCTCCAACGGATATATATCATCCCCAACGGCTCTATAACCTTGAGAATCTATATAAAGAGCATTTATATCTACTTCCCAAGGTTGGTGAATACACGACAAGTAAGCATACATCTCAAATCAAGATCATTCATCACTTTGAATGTTCAAACCCTAATTCCTATTCTTGAGCTTTTACTTTTTGGTTGCAATACCAATTTTCTCTGGTTGTAATCATTCCTCTTCTTCTATATTTGATTGTAAATCTTTATTGAGAGTGAGAGAACTTTGTAGAGAGCTTCATTTGTATCCATTACCTCACCAAGGATGAAAAAGAATACTACTACCTTTCCTTGCGCAAGATTTCTTGTTTAGAAGACATAGGCTTCGATTGGCCTCAACAATATTAGGTTGTTACTGACTAGTAGACCACTACAACACATGTTTCAAAGTGTATTACTGTTCCCGAGGCCGACATATCTCTAATGTGGTCAAGAGAGGGATGAGTAAGCGCACTTGATGGGTTGAGACTCCTCTCCACGGCTTTGCAGACACATCTAGTCGTAATGCTCCGAGCTACCGGCCTAATCAATTCGAAGACTAGGTTGAGGATGGACTACAAGGAATCCAGCTCTTGGGAATCTGAGAATAAAAGACCAATCTTCTGCTATGTTGGAGTAACATAGCCATTAGTGTAAAAATGTTAGGTGTCCACACACAATG
>JAULLF010215619.1:0-11992 GCA_035668175.1 Sarracenia flava
TCAGCTATGGGTAAAAGTAATCATAATAACATGAATATGATGAACAATGACGCAATCTAGTTTAATCCCCTAAGTTAAATTAATTCTAGATTATTGATTGACACTCAAAAGTGACGATTTAAACCCGTTAATTTACACTGCGTTTGTCCCTTTTTGTTATCTAATATATGTTTTTGTATTTTTTTTGTGTATAAGAGAGGAATTGGAGGAGTGACGCAAAACAACCATAAAACAGTCACTTTAGCAACAAAATCAACACAACCAAACCAAGACCAACTGAACCTGCAATTTTCGTCTGAACGCTCTTCATTCTCCGTCCCGACGCTCCTACCGTCCGAACTCTGTCCATCAACCGTCCTAACGCTACCATCGTCCCGATGCCATACAGTCGACCGTCCTGACACTATCTACCGTGATGCCCAAGCAAGTTCTGTCCCGACACTAGTCGTCGACCGTCCTGACGCTCCGAAATAGGAAACTGACGTATTCGCCATGCAATTCCGTCCGGACACCAGACGCTCACCGTCCGGACGCCCCGTGTCAGAAGTTGTTAATTTTGAGGATCCGAAACCCTATAAATAGGACCCTTTGTAACACTTTTTTATATATATTCAATAATTTAGTATTAGATCATCTTCTTTCATGGTTTAGTAGTTAGTAGTTTCGTCCACCCGAGCCAAGTCACCTCTCGAAGGTCCGAACCTCGCCGAGGAGCTGTCGATGACGATCGACATCAACTTGATGATGGAGCTCTGCCCGACCATGAGTGACTAAGTCCCTTTCTCTGCCTCGGGTGACGATGAAGCCGTAATTTGGTAACATATAAGTAGATTACTTCTATACCTTATTTATGCTTTGTAGTCAGATTGTTGTGCAACAATATTATTCTTCTAATTAATTAAATTCCTGTTTAAGCTTTCTGTAATTGCATTAAATGAGTGTTGCATTATTGTTTTAACTGTTCGAATATACAAATTTGAGATAGCCTATGCCATGAATTAAACGGACCGTACTCCGGACGGGTCGTAATCTTGGATAGACTCTGCCGTATTTGTAATTCGGGATTTCAAAAATAGAACCTGAGATACACTATGCTCCAGATAGGGTACGCCTTGTTGAAATTGAAATCTTTCTTTCTTGGATATCCATATCGGTCATGTCACGATAGGATTTAATCTGATTTTAAGCTAAATAAAGTAGGAATTATATCGAAACTAGATTATCAAATAAAGGTGGATTCTAACCCTGAGGTGGAACCCTTCTCATTAATTAATTAATTCATTCTTAATTATCTATTTAATTTTTATTATTCAAAACCATTTTTTCCAAAATCCAAGATTTACTCCTTTCTCTTTAGATTAAATAGTTAAAACAAAATATTATTTCTTGACATTAAAAATAGCTCTTTTTCTCATGGGATCGACCCTGGACTTACTACTATCTACCTTGTTAGTAGTAGTTATTGGTATAATTTATAAAACAAACGGGTAACCTGTGATTAACGACTAAGCGATTGGTTACAACAATCATCTTGTTATGCATCAATTTGGTGAGCTTGGATTTAATGAACATGACCATTACCCACAAGAGCCAAGACCATATCCCATGTACCCTTAAGGGCCTGAGCCATTATACTATGGAGGTCCCCCTCTCTACTACCAACGACCTCCTCCAGCTTATCACCAACCACCTATGGCATACTGTCCACCTCAGTATGATACATCAACAGTATAGTTCTGGTCCTTCTGGGTTATTTGGACCGCCCATTCCTTATGGTTATACTTATCAACCTCCTGAATCTTCAAATAGTATTAATAAGATAGATACTACTGATAGAACCTCTAGTTATAACCAAAGACAACAATTACGTAGGCCCAGTTATGATAATGATGATTGTTATGGGTGTAAATTACACTAGGTCGGGTGGCCCAATTATGAAGCCCGCATCAGATTAAGGCAGGCCCAAACCCCACCTATATACACCTCCCTCAAAATAAATATCTTATGAAGCTTGTCCGAGAAGACCCATGCTTAAGGCAGGCCCAAGCTTGTCCCACCTATATACACCTCTCGCGCTAAGTTCAATATATCATCTCGATCAACAGGAAGACCCATGCTTAAGCGCTGGGCTTAATATATCTAATTTTTTCAAATGGTTGTTCCTTGTGTTATTTTCAGGAAGCCATAGCAGGCATGGGAATCTTATCCCAGTCCACCAACGGTTTGACCGCCGCCTGATTGAGGATTACCTCCGACCGCCTCAGACCAGTCCGAAACGACGGACGGACCAGCCCTAATGATCGAACGACCTAGGCCCTCGTGCTAGGTTCAACTTATTATCTGCAGAAAGACCTATGCCCTCGTGCTAGGTTTGCTGGACAAAGGGGCCTTGTTCCCAAATATGTCCTGGACGCAGGCCTCATCCCAAGTCCATCGGCTTGCGTTCTTAACGGGGAGTCGATCAGCTCCCGGGTTGATCCCCCCAAGTTCGATCCCAATTATTTTTTCATCGGTGGGTGCCAGGAGACGTCTAATTTCCTCCTCAGTCAATGTCTTTGACGGTCGGTCTAAAGTTTAGGACTTAGGGCATGAGAGTTAGCTCTTATAGTAGGTCTTTATCTAGGGCATATGGCATAAGAGTTTAGCTTTATCTAGGGCATAGGGTATAAGAGTTTAGATCACATGTTTTTATCTATTTCGCCCTTTTTGTTCTGCTATGAGCTACTTGCAGGTATGCGCACTTTTTATTTGTTACCGGATATACTCCTTTTCTGTAAAATACACTTCTGCAACCTTCGTTATTTGATCACCCCGTGCTTACATGCTGGGGAGTATATTGAAATATCTGCAAGAAAACCCCCGTTGATCGCAGCCCTTGTGCTTGCCGATCGGGGAACATATTAGTCATCTGCTGATCACCCTGAGCTTACACGCCGGAGGATGTATCAAGGTATCTGCATAAAGACCCCCGGTGTAAGCAACCCTTGTGCTTGCAGACCGGGGAATATATTGATCATCTGATCTTCCAAAGAGAGACTTATGGGCTACTCAGTCCCAGTGGATATCTTATTGACATGTCTTCATCTTCAGTAAGACCCCTAGGTCGATCGGTCTTAGAGGGCATATTGGCCATCTTCACGCCTCATTGCGGGTTCCTCAACCCTTTCCGAGGCTCCTGAGCCTTTTGCGCCAAAACGAACTCTCTGGCCCGGACTAAATCTGTCCCTGAGGATATCTTTACTATTCATCGAAAAGGGATCTACAGGCTTACGCGCCTTTCGACCGAGCTCTTCATATGACATTAATCCCCGAATGGGAGGAGGCTACAATTTACTTTGCCGACCCAGCTCGGCTATAAATTATTTTGCCGACCAAAATCGGAACTTTACCGAACAAACTGGGAATTCTACATTTACACGGATCAACATCAAATTATAAAACCCTACGGGGCACAATTACTAAGACCCTACGGGGCACATAGCCCGAAGACCCTACGGGGTATATGGCTGCCCAAACTTCGGGCCTCAGATTTTTTCGCCACGCAAGATTGTTCTTCATGGCCCACAACCGAAATCAGATCTCAGGTTCAGTCTGACCAGCTCCAAGATAAGATCTTATGCTCGGGTCTACACAAAGCCCCTGTGCTTACGCGCCAGGAGGTACTTTTGCCCTCTACGGGTACATTCTGCCCTCTAAGGGTACATTTTGTCACCTATGGATATATTGCCTGTCTCCAAATATCATGCTATTTGCAGGTACACTATCTACAAGAAGAAGATCCATGCTCAGCACGAGAGCAAGATCATAATTCTGCCACCCTCCCAGGCATACTTCTTTATATTCTCGATAGCCTCTTGCTTTCGACCAGAGACTATCAAGAATAAGGGACTTCTGTTATGGGTGTAAATTACACTAGGTCGGGTGGCCCAATTATGAAACCCGCATCAGATTAAGGCAGGCCCAAACCCCACCTATATACACCTCCCTCAAAATAAATATCTTGTGAAGCTTGTCCCAGAAACTTCCCTGAAACTTGTCCTAGAAGCTTCCCCCAAGCCTATATATATGTCCCTGCCCCTACATTTTATTATCTTTTCCTCTCCACCCATCGGGCCCCTGCCCGACCTCTCTTGTCGACCTACAAATGTCCGATCTCAATATGCCTGCTCATCGGCTATCCATCCCGAGAAAGGTACGCCAAAGTTGTTATTAGCTCTCCAAAGGCCGAAGTGCCAAGTATCCGAGCCAAGGCCAAACATCCGAGCCAAGTGCCAAGTATCCGAGCTAAGGCCAAACATCCGAGCCAAGTGCTAAGTATCCGAGCCAAGTGCCAAGTATTCGAGCCTGAAACAGCACATCTGGACCTTATCGACCAAGAACCCATTCCGATCATTCGTACAGACCAGACCTTTTGATCGGCACACTTCAGTTCGGCAACAAACGTATCTTCGACAGCAAGTTACACAATAACGGATAATGATAACAGGGGACCTCTATCAGACCAACCTCCAATCACAGCCCGACATGTGTAAAGGTTAAGTGACAAGCAATCATCAAACCACGTATCTATGCCAGCAAGCTTCTTCTGTCACGTGACCCGGACATATCCCCAGACCCTTATCAACGGATGAGAATCCATCCCCGATGAGCTCTTACCCTAAGGCAACACGTGTCCACCACGGGTCAGCTCCTCCTGTGGCGGTCTATCTCTTTTGATCGCCCATATATAAGCTTTCCCGGTGCAAGTCGATACAATATCAGATATATACACGGTTCATCTTCTCCACCATCTCTAGACAAGCAAAACATACAGACAAAATCTACACCGACGGTAAGTAATATCCAGGTACGTGAGGTATGTCGTCCATAAATTCATGTTCAAATCATAGTTGTTTTTCAGTTCTTCAATACTAACGCAGCAAGCTCCATGAACAAACGAGCATAGCCTCCATAAAAAAGGTTCAGGCTCTCCATCGCCTCCACAGGCTCTTTATGGCTTACACACACGAGGTAACCAATGAGCCTATGAAGGATCCGGGCAAGACAAATAAAATATACAGGCAAGCTTCCCGGCCTACGGGCTCCATGGCCTATACACAAGGTAAGGTATCCATACGCCTATGAACGATCCGGGCAAGGTATTCCTCTCATCCCTAACCTCAGTCGTTTCTCTACAGTTCTTTCTACAGTTTCTCTGCTTCTCTATAATGTTACAGCTTTACATTCTTCTACATCAACATATGCTGATTTAGCCATCGGAGGGGGCACGCTGGACGCCAGGTACGCCTGGCTCCGCCCCCCTTTCTGACCGATTTGTTACATTCGCAGAGACCAGAGATGACCTTACTACCCGGAGATCACCGGTTCGGAACCCGACGGAATCTTGACGCTATCAATGATGATGAACCACATCATTCTTTCTGGATATGAGAGGTATATCATCTTTCTTGTTTGAATGAAAAATAAATGAATACTAATATGGGATTTTCAATTAATATCTTGTTAGTAATAGTAATATGTTGGAATGTTGGATAATTTATTTTATTGTTAGTATATTAGAGGTTAAAGCATAATATTATTGCAATCAATATTATTATTTTGCTAGTTTTTGTTATTAAAGATTATCAGTTATATAATTTATAATAGTTATTACAATATCATAGATACTTAAATAGTGAAATTCTTTTACCATAGACCATTATCGTTGTTTTTTTATTTTAAAAGTAACAAATTCTAATAAATATGTTTTTTGTGTCAAAACGATAACTAAAGACAACTACAAACATTCAATTTGTACTAAATAAAACTTAAATATATGTATCAATGAGTTTTAGACCACTTGGTAGTACTTGAAAAAAATTCATATGCACGGTTACCGATTCACGTGTATCAAAGAGTTTTAAGACCATTTTGAGATGCGATTGTATTGTTGCAGGCATATAAGTTAACCAAGCAGGGCAAAAGTATGATAAAACTGGGGTGGAGGCAAGTTACTTCTGATGCAAGAGCAGGAAAAATGGTGTCAACAATGACAATGGAAGCAAATTCATTAACAAGCACAGAAACTGATGCCTTAACTGTGCCACAAGAACATCTTTTATTCGATAAAGTAATGCCTCTCTTCATTTTCCAGCTCATATTTTTTTTGTTTGTTTTTGAAACTGAAACTGATGCCTTAAATGTGCCACAAGAACATCTTTTATTCAAGAGAGTAGTGCGTCTCTTCATTTTCCAGCGCATATTTTTATTGTTTGTTTTATTATTGAAAATATTTGTAATTTTTTCTTCAAGTGATGAATTGGTAGCAATTTTCGGGAAGACCCTACTTGGAAGTACACCATCTTTCTGTTTTTCTTGGTTTAAAGATTCCTCTTTCATTACATTAAATTTTGACAAAAATCTCAATATTTTATGATGTTTTAGGTTAGAGAAGTCAATAATGATGGTGACGATACAGATTACCCTTCCCTCAAAGAAGGATATGTATGTATAATTTTTCATTTGAGAAAAATGATGATCTGAACTGAGCAGCCCATGATTAAAATAATTATTATCTTTCTTTTCAGATAACTGTAACTGAATGCTTTTCTTTGTCAGCCTTCTGATGGATTGAGTACTTCTTTGGGTAACAAATCTGCATCCTGTACACAATAGTTTTTCAACTAACAAATATTTAACAGCAAGCTCTTTCTACTTGTTATTTATAAGTCGTTATTAATTTGTTCTTTTTTCCGTTTCACTGTGTTGATTTTTTTGCTTTTGTTTTCGTTGGTTTCTTTTTGTGTTTGACTTCTATTGTCTATAAATCAGTCACAGTTTACATTTTTCTGTTGCTTGTTCGTCCTAGATTCATCTTACATGCAATACCCTGCAATGGGCTTTATTAATGCTAGAATTGAAGAATGAGTACTCTCTTTATAAAATATAAGAAGTTTACCCATATATTGTTTGTTTGTCTCCAGTAGAAAATGTTACCATCATTTCAGTCTTGACTTTCAGAGAACCATCTAAGATTTATGGAGCAATGCACTTGTTCTTTAGCCTAAGACTAAAACTCATTTGATTGGCCTGTTATTTGAATGGTGGTCTAAATAAAGCAGAGAAGTTGGTCAAGATGAAATATTTTCATGTTGTCAAATGCCAACACCATCGCCGCCCTCGTTTTGGTATTGATTATGGTAATAAATATGAAACTAAAGAAAATTAACCCTTGTGTCTTAATCATTTGGGGTGGGTTATATGATTTCTTTTAAAATGAGAACTAGTGCTCTACCGAGGCTCACACAGATATTGTCCGCTTTGCGCTGTTGGGGCACACCGTTTTATTCTTCCACTTTAGAAAAAGCTTCATGGTGGTTTTCATGCCCTTACATTGTCTCTGAGCGTGTGGGAGTTCTCGACTAAATGAACGAGTGAAATAGAATTTGCAACCATGGTGGAGCCAGGGTTTTGCGACACCAAATGAAGGGGGGTCATTCCTTTATCGCGATCTACACCATGTGCCACAGGAGTATACACGATTTTGTTATTTCACTTTAGAGTAGTCTTCTTGGTGGGTTGAGAATGAAACTCACTTTATAAGGTTAGTCGAGAGACCTTAACTGGATAATGTAGGATTTGCATACCCTATCTTACCCCCTAGCGTGCGGGGAGACATGATGGAGCCATGGTTTCCACATATGCCGCCGAATTGTAGATGGCTAAGATTGCACGGTCATATCCTCGCTAGTAGTTGGCTAGGTGAGCATCGTCCACATTTTCTTGCACAAACAAAAGGCTAGTGTGGCCCGACTAGATGTTCAGCCAGAGGACACTCTGAAGATCAAGTTAGTGACAAGTGAGGAAACAAATAGACAGAGTTTTGGCTCTACGAAAACGTGCGTACCTCAATGGTGTGAGATCTTCCTCTACTTAGGGATGAACCTATGTTTGACAGTTGTTCTTGTGAAGCACCATGTCCATGAGAACGAATATTTTAATTATTGCCACGAAAGGTAGTTTAATCATTGTTGTTAATTAGGTTTTCTTAGAGTCTTCGTCTCTATACATTGTGTAACATATAATTAGTTGTTAGGCCTCTTGATTATTTTTAATAATAGTTTTTTCTCATTCTTGTATCATATCATAATCTTCTTAGATCTTCAAAAACCCTAGATTCGTAGGACCATCACCAAATCACCGACCAGCATTGATTGGACCTCTACAACCTCTGTCGATTGTAGACCCCCACACCTTTGCGACCTTTGTTGATCTTTGCGATTATAGATGTAGGGTTACAACACTCATATAGTGATCTGACCTGACTTCTATTACTACTTTTACCACTATCGACCAAACGCCGACCTACCACCAACCAACGACGACAACCTCACGACCATTGAAGCACCCTTTACGACCATGGATCTAGAGTTTAGCACTCATGTCGACCCGACCCGACTTCTTTTCTGCCCAATCGACCTTTTTTGGGTAATTAATTGTGACATAAAACAAAAAGAAAAAGAAAAATTGCATGTTTACAAGGGACATCCCACAGGAATTACACGAATAACCAAAAGAAAGAAAGCCTTTACACTAAGAAAGCAAGAAAACCAACACTTAAGAAAACAAAATAACATGATCATCCAAAGAAACATAATCTAACTCTAGCAATAGCTATTAGTCAAGATTGCACCAAAACAACTATAAAACACCAGACTTAGAGAACCACGACAGCATCAACAACAGCTAAGGAAGATCCAAACTACTATGCATAAGGACCCAAAAGCAGGAAATACCATCGGTAGAGAAGCACGGGCCAACGCTGAAACTATAGAACCAGAACAGCAGCCATCTAACCAAAATAGGCACTTTTCTAGAAATCTGCAGCAAAATCTTCAGCTAAAAGATGGACAAGCCACGAACAGGGGGAAACCCCAAGCGTAGCGCATCACAAACCGTAGCAATAACAGAGGAGACGGAAGCATATAGCAATAAAGAACAGGAACAACTCAAACAGCAAGAATTGCAGCAAATCAGTAGGCAGTAGCACCGAAAATAAAGCAAGATCAGCACCAAAGACCACCGAAATACATCATCACACTTTGAACAAAACTAGTAGCTATAATAATCCTAGTTAGTTAACACCAAAGTTCAAAGGCTATCTCCTTAAGAACAAGATAGATATTGCACTAAGGTGAAAACATAAACCGACGGGAATAAGAGAATAAAACAAACACATACATACACACACACGTCCCTTACAAAAACCGTAAGGGGAAGGCATTATTCAAAAGGCTTTGAACAACCCTCAAAACTAGGCAAACACAACATATAGGCGAACCGACAAAGAGACGAGCTCCACGGCAATGAACCAGCACAGCAAGCTAGGAATACCGAGATTTCTTGCGCTTGGGCTTCACGAGCCAGCAAGACCTAATCAGTCAGACAAACAAGCCATAATAATTAGAAAAAAGAAAACAGCAGGGAGGGGAGAGAAAAGAAAGAGAGAAGGGAAGAAACAGAAAAGAAGAAAAAAAAAGAAAAAATAAGAGAGAAAAGAAAAGAAAATGAAAAAAAAGGAAGAAAAAAGAAAAGAGGAAAAGAGAAAATAAAAAAAGAAAACTAGAACTAAGAGTCACACGCTTATCTCCAGCCTGAAGATCTCATCTAGTAAACCCTACCGATCTTGAATCAATAGGTTTTCTTTGCTTCTTACTATTCTTCGTCTGGAACCAAGCCTCATTCTCACCATGTCATTAATCTCCTCCAGGATCCTATCCTTCCCTCTCCGAGTCTTTTGAAATTTTCTATTATTCCTCTCCCTCCAAATACAGTAAACAGTAATTGAAAAGGAAAGTCTGATAGTGATTGCTACAAGGGTATTGCCCTTAGCACATTCAAGGATCCACTTAGCCCAGGCCTCAAACAAGATCTCATTATGTAACATATCTAACTTCCTTAGCACCGATCTCCATATGCAGTGGGAATAGGGGCACGAAAAGAAAAGTTGGTCTTTGGTTTCCAAATTTTCTGTACAAAGGCTGCACCCAAAATCACCTTCGCCCCCAAACACCCTAATCCTATCTCCCGTGATCAACCTACCTTTGATATTCAACCAAAGAATAAAGCTGATTCTCGGGATACAGGCTTTAAACCAAACCAGTTTAGACCACCATGGCCTAGGCTTATGAGGTCTGAATGCATCAAAAGCCGATCTTATTGAAAATATATCACCACTTGGAAGCCAGGTAATTCTGTCCTTTTTAGAAGCATTAGGAAAGAAGTCAAGTGAATTTTTCAGCTCAATTAGGTTGATGGTAAGGGCTGAGGGCCATTTCCATTGATCATTTGCTACAATTTTGCTAACCCAGGCTGTCGAATTCAAACCGAAGTCATATATAATTCTTTGACCTTTCGCTTCAGCAATAGGCCCCCATGGATGGCAAGAGTCCTTCCATAAAAAAGTACCAGTGCCATCTCCAATAATGTACTTGTATAAAGGCTGCACTTATGGTCAAAGTTACAGGATTTTTTCTCTAACAACATGAAGCAGCCTTAGGGATTTTTACCTCCCAAAAAGACTTACCTCTTAGGACGTTTGATTTAATCCACATGCACCAAATAGAGATATCCTTCCAGTCAAAAGAAACCAGATATGTTTTGCAACTACGGCTTTATTCCAAATACCAATGGGCTTGATACCTAGGCCCCCTCCTGCTTAGGATAGCAAACCTCCTCCCATGCCACCATAGCCCCGATGGTTTTCATATCTTGACCACTCCACAAAAAGGATCGCAAAAGTTTGTCAACCTCCTTAATCACTTTCTTAGGGAGAATAAAGAGGGATGACCAGTAGACTTGCATTGAGAACATGATAGCTCCAATAAGCTGAAGTCTCCTAGCATAAAATAGAAATTTGCTCGTCCAAACTTTGACACGATTTGCAATCCTATCAACCAAAGGCCTACATTCCTTGAAAGTTAGCTTTGTTGTAATGAGGGGAACTGTAAGGACCTGACTCTCTGGGTTGGCTTAGATTGTGGTCTAAGGTTATTCTATAAGCTTGGGTGAGCTTTGGACCGTATAATCATGGACCATTTCGGTTTTTAAGCTTTAATTCGAAATCGGCTTACGTGAATCTTTTCAAGAACCGGTTAAAAAGTTTTGAAAGAATTAAAGTTTATTGACGATTTAGGGTCCGATGATCATGCAGATTGTTTTGAAAGCTTTGGAATAATTTTCTAAAATGTTGGGCCATGTTTGAGAACATTCGGAGTAGGAACTGGTCTCCGTTTTTAAGTTTCGGGTTTGAAACAAGTTAAACTAGGTGAGGGAGACTAACATACCTTCACTATTTTGGACATAACTGTTGGCCCAAATATCAATCCAAGGGGGGGTGGGGGGTGAATGGGTTGATTAGCAGATTTTAACTATTTTAAAAATTCTTTTTTTTTTGTTTAAAAAGCAAGCACACAGGAATAAAAATAAATTCTGAAATGTAAAGAGAAAAGGGATAGAGAATACAATACAGCGATTTATAGTGGTTCGGTCCTCTTGACCTACGCCCACTCCCCAAGAGCCTTGGGAATTTTGAATCCATTAAATCCGATTCTTGAGTGGGCGAATCGAAGCCACGTACAAAGCGATCCTTCAGTGGCTGAAACGTAACCCAATCTTTTTAAAGGCAAAGCGGAGCCTATTATAATGAGAAGTTTTTGGTTGGTAGTGATGAGAAAACTCCTTAATGAGTAGATGTACAAGTATTGATGCTCACTTACAGATCACTCACTCTAAAAAAGATAAACAATAAATGTTCTAAGAGAGTTGGTGAAACAATAACCAGAGAGTTATTGCAGCCAAGGGAGAATTAATGACAGAAAAGCTTTTTGCTTGTGTGAGAATTAGGGCACAATGAATGTAAAATAGAATGTTTGTTCTCTGGTTGTTGAGTCTTCAAAATTCATTGCTTATATACTCCTTGAAGAAAAAGAGACGTTGGAGCGCATTTAATGCA